>APFE030825569.1:55567-77627 GCA_000404065.3 Pinus taeda | reverse complement strand
CATAAAATGTATATACATATAAAAAAAGAAATGGAACGAAATTTGAATCCTAACCTAAGTCTAACATAAGTTGATATTTAATGAAAAAAAAAAAAAAAGATATGCACCCTAACTATCAAACGCATATAATTAAAAGGAAATCGAATAGTTTTGAATGTGTTTATGCGTGCAGGTTCAAAGAAGCTTGGACAGTGGCAGAAGGACCATGGAACGAAGGAAGGAGTTGATGAAAGGCAGCTCAAATGGAGACGAGGATGGGGCTTACGCAGAGGAGGCAAACGTTGTCTTTAGCAGTTTGTGGCAACGAGGAAGACCAAGATGATGACTAAACTCAGCAAAAGACTGTGTGGAACGTGGGATGGCTAGCGTGAGGATGGCAGAAGGGTGCAGCGGACAACAATGGAATACGCAAGCAGAGGGACGTGAGGGATATGGAAGGATTTGATGGGGGATCGAGTGCAGGTATAGCTGCGTGAGGAGGGAGATGTTTCAATTTTTGTTTGCAAACAATGGAGATCACGCAAGTTTGGAAAGCGGCAGGGAGTTTTAATGGGCGAGGAGTGATGCCCGCATGAGATGGACAGCTGGACACTTGCATGGAGGGATAACGCAATACAAATCAAGCAAATTTCCTTTTTATGGTTGCTTGCAAGTATGACAACTACGTGTGAGGGGTAGGGTGAGATGAGCAGCGTGGAGAACGTTGGACAGCAATGGCAGAGAATGATCAACCAACTCGCGGAAAGGTTTGCAGATCCGGACAGCATAAAAAAATTAGAGATTTTCTATCAGAAAATAAAAATCGACCTTGGGCAGCAGAGAAACTGAAACCGGCGGCCTAGAAACCCTTGAACAAATTACTTTTAGAAAATTTCAATAGAAATTTTGAATCGTGCTGCTTCAGATTTGTGAATTGAACCCTTATAAAAAATTTGCCAGATTTTCAAACCCTTGAACAACAGGAACGTGCATCTGCAAAAAAATGGCTCTAAAGCAAATATTCCTGCTAGAGCTGATCCTGAGGCCAAATCTTACCCTCCAGGGTCTAGATCTGGCTTCAGATAAAAAGTTTTCTTCCAACTTGCAACCTGCAAAAACCGAACACCGAGAAATAAAATGTGCAAGCAAGAAACCTAAAACCCTAACAAAAACCAGCTAAATAATTACAGTGATTACAAATTAAAGGCTCTAAATAGCCAGATTTGCCATTATGCCGCAAAAATATTTTCAGAATTTTAAATTTAATGTGAGGTGCTTCAGAAAACCCTTCGTGCATTCACCAAAAAATTTCAAATGATAAGCCCAGGATCAAAACTGGCTGGGCTCTTCAAAAAATGCAATCCGGGAGTTGGCTGGTTCTGCCGAGAACATCACCGAACACCCGGTAATCTCAAAAAATGATTTCCTGCACAACTTAAATCAACCATTAACGAAGGAGAAAACGATACTAAAATTCAAATGTAATGGAGATACCTGCCATCATATCCAAAAATTTAACTACCATTCAAACCCTAGCGACTAAACAAGATACCTGTGTTTAAAATCACTCTTCATCAAGCTATCATCAATGGCTGAAAATAAATTTATGCAGAAAAATAAAACATCTTACAACAATTCCAAAAGAGTAACACCAGCAAGATTTCAACCCCAAAGTCTTTCTTTATTGCACAAAAAATGACTACAAGAGAGCTTTCTTTAGCACAAAACTCACAGATCGAATGATCTCAAAAGACTCCTAACACCCTATTTAAAGGAAAAATTCCCAACGGTAGTTCGAGTGATCCATGTCAAATTAATCTCGACCGTTGATGAGGATCAAAATCTCTTTTAATCTCATCCGTCGAAATTTTAATATATTAAAAAATTAAAATCTTGCATTTATTTCCTCAAAATTTTAACTTTCTTATTATTTTCTTATTTTATTTTATTTTTCAAAATTTTATTTATTTTTTTAATTATTTTTTTAATTTTATTTTATTTTTGTTGGACCCTCGAACTTAGCCTTTGGAAAAAGCACCTAAGACCTAGGACTTATGAGGGGATAAAACATTTTCTAACCCTCAAGACACTTTACATCATGACTTGTACAATTTTACATCTCAAGGGGGAAAACTCATTTGACTAGACCCTCATAGACTATCCAATTCTGCGACACAAACATAATCTAGCAGATCAAAAAATTTGTAATAACCTAACCAAATAATTGAGATTATTTCCAAATTACTTTTACATAGACTCGATTTAGCACACTAGGACTCCCCTAAGATTCTACTGACAAAATCCATTCCGGCTTTTGGGGTTAAGCTGAAGGAAAACTCTGCCGATCATGGATTGGTGAGACAAAAAGCCTTCCGGAACGTAGATTATCACTAGAAAATTAGGTTTGCCTAGGCAAATATATACATGACACAGATCTGCTAGGATTATTTACCGTTTACACTTGCAGACTGCTTACAACATAACATGATCGAGCCGATGATGACAGTTGAATGGCATGGACACGTCGATCAAGCACTATCCCTTTTGCGAAAAAGGGGGTGTACTGCTATGGGTAGTTGAAACGCAGTGGTCAACATCTAGCTCTACCTAGGGACACGTTGCTGCACTGTAGGAATGTGAGAATCCAGAATCTGCATCCACGCAACACACAACAAAACATAAGTAGCGTCCATTCAAAAAAATCATCATATAACATTAAGCATAGGAAAGATATAAGCTCTTCATTTATTAACTATCTAGTAACATGAAAAGTAAATATAATCCTAAAACAGAAATGAAAATGCTGAAAAAACAAGGAGTAGAGTTAGAAATACAGAAGATGCCCCATGGCATCAGATGTGTTCAATATAGTGTATAATGAGCATTTGCCTGCTTTCAGGCAAATCTGTCGGCTGCTTCTCGAATGTGCCATGTCCAATTCTGCATACGGTGGGACTTTTTCTTATCCGAAAATCAAGTTGTTCGCGGCTATCTGATGCGTCAAATCTTCTTCTCGTTCTCTTTCTTTTGCGTTTTTTCTTTGTGGCAGGCTGTATTACTGATGACGTGGAACTTTGTGCTTCAAAGCTCTCAAATGAAGTATGTAAAATATGCGTGACATTTCTTTCTTCATTCTGCATCTGCGTTGTCAAGGATGATGGATCAATCTCACAGGTGCCATGATTTATAACTTGATCTTCTATAACTGGTGGATTAGCCGTGTGAGCATCAACCTAATTATTAATTTCCCTTTTATCCAGGTCACCTTCATTTATCCACTTTTCAATGGAACAAAGGACCTCGTAATAAGATGGAGCTTGTTGCAACAGATAAGGAGGCTCCTGATCTATTGACGTTCCCTGGTTTCTTTCATCCTCTGACCGTTGTTGAATTTTCTGAACCTGTATTTTAATGGCATCTATCTGACTAGAGTGTTCAACCTTCATACCACTCATTTCCCTGGCATGGTCTTCTTCCATGGTCAATAACTTATTCTGAAAACATATCTGATTAGCTTCCATATCTCTTATTACTTTATCGTCTTTTGCCTTTATGGTCATCCAGCAATGTTGCATAGAGTTTATCTCTTTCTTATAATTTTCTTGCATGGTAGCCAACTGATTATTATAGTCGAATTCCATGATCATCATATTTTCCTCTAACCCTGACAACTTGCTTTGCATAAAATTAATTTCCCTGTCATGATTAGCTTTCATGGTCTCAATTTCCTTAGCACGCTGATTTTGCATGTCAGTTACGTGATCAGAGTGTTTAATTTTCATGATCTCCATCTCCTTATCACATTTTTCCAGGCGGGTGCATAAAGTTCTCACATCATTGGCGTAATTAGTTTAATTGATCTCCATATTTTTTTACCAACCGCATTAGTTCTGTAATTTGCTTTTGATTTTCCCTTTCACTGTCAACACTGATTTTACAATTTGTCTCTGCTTTTCCACTATCATGGATTTGATCTACAATGGTACAGGTGGATGGCACACTCTGACATGAAGAATTGTCTTGAAATCTTTCATTGACCGCTAGACCTTTCATAAGATTACTCATTATGTTGCACAATTTTAGGGGCACAAGGCGAGCTATCTGGATAACCATATATATCTTTAAAAGCATTGACAATGTCTTGTAAAGGAGTGAAAGAATATTCAGGACAATTATTAAACCAAGTCAAAGCATCACCCTCTAAAGAAAGGACAAATAGATGCATTTTGACATCTTCATGATTATATTGAGGAAGTCTACAATATATGATCATTATACGAGTAAACTTGCTTAAATGCTTTCTAACAGCGACTGAATCACCACCAGAGAACAAAGGTAATTTAGAAATGGCCACTTCCGAAACATCATGGAAATCATCAGTAAAATGACATGGGTTAAACGAATAATCCATGATGAATAATGAGGGACCAAATGGATGATAGAAAGAGCCTACAACTTGACCCATTGAATTCCTTCATCCTTTCAAAAGTATTGTTTCTACATTACATGGAATGTTTATTAATCTTGTCACAATGAGCCTACAACTTGACCCATTGCACTCCTTCATCCTTTCAAAAGTATTGTTTCTACATTACATGGAATGTATATTAATATTGTCAAATGCTTCTCTCAATAACCTCCAAAATGATGGTTCTTACAGGATCATGATGATCCACCTTAACAAGATGACTACCTCTAACATAATGTTAGATAATGCTCGGATGAACAATATGCAAAATGGTCTATCTATATTTTTAAAAACTAGATGATTCATGCAAGGCAACTTAATCATGTAGACCCTACATATGCTACTATCACATGCTTCTCTCTATGATGTTAAGCAAAATCAAGACTCTTCTCAAGTAAACAACAATGTATATTATCCTAACGAAAGACCAGTTTTACCAAGAACCTGACAAACAAGATGCCTTAATAGTAGAGATCTTTCACATCTTCTTTCTTCGACTTCTTCTTAAGTTCTCCCATTTCTTCGGCTACATGAGCCTCACTTCTTTCCTTGAATCCTTTCTCTTGTTGTTTGGTTGACTTGGACAATCCCTCTTATAGTGTCCCTCTTATAGTGTCCATATTGATTGCACTTAAAGCATTGAACCTTAGACATGTCTTTATTCTTAGACTTGCCGAACTTTCCTTTGTTCATCTTCTTGACGTGAGCTAAAAAGGCTTTACACTGCTCATTTGATCCAATGTCATCTTTTACCTTGATCCTTGATTCTTCCAAAATACATTGTGCCCACAACTCATCAAAGAGAGTTGAATCTTTCTTAGAGTATATGCTTGTTGCTAAGTTGCTCCATTCTAGTGGCAATGCATTTAATACATATGTGGTCATTTATGAATCAGAAATGGTTTCTCCAAGCCCCTACAAGTAATATCTTAATTGAGATTTCTTCATCAGAAAGGATGTCATGTCCTTGTCCTTTGATTTCTTCATCTTGTATAGTTTAGTCCGCAAAGACATCTTTTGTCCTAATATACTCACAAAGTACAAGTTCACTAGCTTGGCATACATAGCCTTGGAAGTTTTCAAATTTGTAACGAATGGAACAAGAGGATCCTTGATTGATTCAATTATGATCCTTTGTGACCTTACTTCTCCTTTCTTGTACTTTGCTAGTTTTTTAGTCTTGTCTTTCCTAGGTTCAATGATTTCTCCAATTACATATTCCATTACCTCATGCTCTATCAGTGTCAGATCAATCATTTTCTTCCATGCTAGGTAATTTGATGCTCTAACGAGCTTATTGCTCTCCTTGCAGAAAGAACCCATATGACCAGTAGATTCAGACATAGATTAATAATATGATACTTGATAACTAAGATTATCCTCTTCTTTGATGATGTCTCCAACCTTTCTTGATGCCTTTATGACCCTTGAAGAAACTTCAATAATGTCCTTGAAAGATGTTCTCTAGGATTCCTCCAACAACAACTTTCAAGAGTGATGAATGGTACCAATATCCTTTAGATGCTTCCTTCAAAGATACCTTTTAATGAGCCTTTAGATCTTCCCTTCTCAAGAGACAACCCTTTCTTGCAGTCTTCCTCTCAAACCCTCCTTTGATGAGAGCTTGATGTAGTCTTGACCTTCTTCAATGTAGAAACCCTCCTTCTAGATCAACAAGCCTTCTACTTATTTTCTAGTGTCCTTCCACTTCTTGATAATCAACATTTTCTTGTGTCGACAAGTTGATCCTTCTAGTTGCTCTCTTGTCCACCTTAGCTTTGAAACCATGTAAAAAATTCAAAGTGGCAGCTTATTAAATCAATTTTTCCGTTACCTTAATATTTGCTTGTGAACTTAGTTAGTCTTCTTGTGTTCTTTATTTAGATTTTTTCATCAAACAAATATCAAGGACAGAAATAGCAACAACAGAGGACATAGAAATTAGGCTCTCAGCCAGGGCAAAACCCCTCCAAGAGGAAAACCCGAAAAGCTCTTCTCTTCTTATAGAATTTGCTTCCAATGAGACAGCAAACACCTAACCCTAGACCAAGTCCTTCTCCAAGTACCAACTCAACCCTTCTGAAACAAGTCCTTCCTTGATCTAGCTCCAATCGGCTTCACACTGCAACTTCGACCTCCCAGCTTCAGTACTACTTCTTCGACTTGCAACTCCGACCCTTAAAACTGTTGTTGAAACCCTATTCCAACCTCCTCATGAGACCTTCCTTGGGCAAGACAGCTCCAACCAAGGTCAAAAAGGTCACTATAGGGTAGTTCTTCCTTCAAGTGGCAAGAGATTGCACTTCGTCCTACTGTGACTCGAATCTGCAATTTCGGCCCCTTTTAAAGCTGCAAAAACCTTAGTTTTCACGTGTGAGAGAGAGAGAGAGCCCAAAAACATATTTTTCCTCGTCTTCTTGGATCCCTTTTGCCTTCAAGACCTTTGCTCCTTCTTCCTTGTCTCTTCTTGCCCTAGAACGAACTTTTTCTCTTGAGATCGAACTTTTTGGTGAGTGAGTGCTAACTAAGGTCGAACTACTCCTTTATATAGCCTTTCCAAGGGATCAAATTCCCTCCTTTAGGCCGACTTGTACTTTTGGAGTTTCTAGGACATTCTAGACTCAAAAATAACTATTTTTGCAATTACATTTTGCCTAGAAAGATCATATAAACATGTTGACTATTTTGACTAATAACAATAAATCTTAAGACCTAACAGGCCCTAGAAGCATGAAGAACACGCTTTTACCTAGAAGACCATCAATAAGAAGCATGAAACCCATGCTTTAATAATCATAGCTTTTTCTTTTCTTCTTTTGTTTGTTACATAGGATACATATTGAAATGAGTACAACAATTATGAAGACCAAAACTATTTACATTTTCTACACAAACCATTGTCTATTACGACCAAGTTAAGGAAAGAAAAATTTAGCAGGGAAACAACTATAATGCAAGGATGTATAATCACCTATTTTATCATTGTTCTTTCAATGTCCAATGTGTTGATAGAAAAGTATGAAGCACATCACCCCAACCAATGTTGATCCACCAATGCATCCTAACAATATAGGCACCAGCTTCAATGACTATTTCCCTAACTATAGTGTTGAATTAGGCAGTGTTGTGTTTAGAACTAAAACGAAGTGATTAACATACATGTTATATCATAATCAAACAGCAAAAAGATGCAACAAATCTAGAAAAATCATAAGGAAAGTCAAGTTATCTGTGAAAAAAGAATGAGTTGAGTAGCGCATAAAGCAGCCCGCCTTGAGACCTCGAGCTTCACGATTGGGAAGACAGGTGAGTAAATGGTACTAAGCTTCTAACAAGCATCCTTGGCAACTACTAATCGTAAGGGTGGGCCAACACTGAGCGAGACCATATAAGGAGCCAGTCACATAACCGTTATTTGCGAAAGTGTTTTCTATGAGCTTCCCGGATAAGACAATGGCTCTTTGAGAGAACCTCTGTGGAACACTGTCATTTGTGGAGCCAAAGACATGGGAAGCCCCAAGGTCGACATCCTAACCGTATAAACTAGTATTCTCATAGCAGATGAAACAATCGTCCAGATGAACCCGACCACCAGTAGATTGCAGGCAGTATGCCTTTACTTGAGTTTTCTCTTTCATGACGCATTCTAAGCACTCTTGGGCACTTAAGTGCTTCCGACACACTGCAAGACCATACTCAGGATTCATTTTTCCAAATTTGTTTATATTGAAGTAGCGAACTGCATGTGTGCGGAAGAAAGTTTGTATTCCTTGCTCCGCTCCGCACACACAATTCCCCTTCACACCCTTTCTCCCACACATACTTTATTCCGCACACATCCCTGATTCCATACCCCGGTTCTTCCGCACAGTAGTAGAAACAAAAGGTGCCGCCATGTACAAAAATCCGTTTTTGAATAAGGAAAAAACATGGACCCCGCACTACCTTAATCGCATCAGCATACTAATAACCACCAAAATAGAGGTAAAGACTATGCTGCTCTGTAACGATCTCACTTATTAATTTTTTGAGTGCCATCTTTGTATCCTCAAAAGTCTTTTGTCACTGTCCAATTAGGAGATGGGATGCTCTATCCTTTACGAAAATTGATAAGCTTGTCCATGTCTCACTCCATGTTCGATGCCGGGTCAGAAGTTACGTCCTCCCGTTATCCTTCAAGGCTCTGGGTCAATACAAACCAGCAAATAGTCTGAGCACAATTTTCGTTGTTTAGATCACAATTCGAATGATCTGCCTCCATTCGGATTTTTCACAAACCCTTTAAATCACAGTTTGAAGATGGTGAAATTGCAGATTTGCTTCGTTGACATGAGTGCTACGAACCTTAGCAGAAAAACCATAGAAAGAGGGCTGGTCTGAGTGTCCATTATCCCACAATCTTGAAGAAAGCTTGATACACAACTTTTAAAATACCCCATTTGCAGTGACGTGCATCACTATTCCGCCAACCGAGAAATGCTCAAATTGCAATTTCTGTTGCTCAGATTTCAATTTCAACGATCTGGGTCGAATCATATTGGTCAAAAACCTCTTAACTCCCAATCTTCAAATCCCAATTTGACAATGGCGAGACTGCAGATTAGAGCTGCGAGATTCAAAGCATAAATCTGCCAGAAAAACCGTCTCTCAAAAGCCATCTCTCTGCATTATGTTAATTTGGTTCATCTCTACTCTAAATTCCATTCTTTCCTCTTCTACGTGCGTCGGTTGTAACGCTATGAAAACAATGAAATTACTTTTACAGAGTAAAATTGCGTCCATGGGTGTTGTTAGGGACAATCACAACAATATACAAGACGAGAACCCTCTCCACTGTTGCTGCATACCGCCAGGCTGCCAACCAGAAGAAGATGCACAAGATAGTGAGGACCACCCGCAGTTCTCTACGGAAGCTTCGCTTTAATTTTATAATGACAGAATGCGATGTGATGGTGCTTATAGCATACATATTCTGTCCTGATGAAGCTCATGTGCGAGGAAAGATTGTGTGTATATCATGAAACCTCTGGAACCCAATTTGATGGGAATAACTTCCCACATGTCCTTAGTTCAAGATTTTGTTCAAGAAATATCATCCCTTTAACAGAATGACAAAAAATCCACCGTCGAAGCCCGGCTAACTAAGAACTTTAAGGCTTCATACTCTGAAGCCATCTTGGCTTCAGATTGCAGGTATCTTTGAAGTCATCCAAATATACAAGGTATGTTTCGCAGGGTTATGCGTCATTCAAGCATTTTGTAAAATAGTTTGCATGCAGCTTTACTTTGGCATTTTGCCAAACATATGGTTTGTACCCTCAATTTTTTTATTTCTTGGCAAATGGTGAAATTCAAGGAAAAGTACATATACGCATACCTTATTCTACATAATACATGCGGCACTGAAAGTATTCAGTGATTACATAAGCTACTCGAAGTAATTAGAGTAAGATGCATCTAACCAAAAACATAGATAAGTGAAGTTTTTATTTTGCATATGCACGGTTCCTTGTGACCATGGGCTGACAGCAATGCAACCTGGACGTAAACTCCATTTTAAACGGGGGCAAAGAGATTCGATTCTTACACCTTTTCATCCAAGAAGGCTTTATCAATTGGACATGGATTTATCTTCATTATTATGCAGTATCCTGCTTTAAACACCATGTGCGTCTGGTTTTTTTTTGTAAGTTCGGCAACGGTGAGGCTACAATATGGTCATGTCTAAGAATAACACCCAAATAGGACGGGGAATTGAACCAGTGACTTGACATCTAGGAGCGCCTTAACAGCACACCCATCACCGTCTATCCAAAACCCTGTGGATCAACTTCATGTGCATCAGTTACTTTGTAGGTAAGACAATAATATGTTGGGTGCAATTTAAGTGTTTTATGTTTTTGTGTTTTTTTGGCGATACAACTTTTAGTGGGAGTGTTGTAACTTTTTGTTATTTAAATTACAGTTTATAATGCATAATAAATTTAGCTTCCTGAAAAAATCCTGGAACACTCTGATTGTGCAGATTACACAGCTCGAACCTACAATTCCAACAAATCTCTGAGAGATTCCGGGCAAAATTGAGCAGAAAATATACTCTGAAAAGACCAAAAATGTAAAACAATTAAACTGTGCATGATATTTTATGTGTTTTCTAAGTGAAGGTTTGAAGTGATTTGGTTATTTTGGAAAGAGGTTTTTTTTCCTGATTTTTAAGTTAAAATTTTAATCACTAAGTTTTGTTTCTTTGATGATAAGTTATGAATCCATTCAAAACCTGCTGTTAAAAAAATTCAAAAATATTTTATGCAGTAATAAACAAAACCAAAAAAAGAGTCATGGTCCAACAGCAAAAGCCTGCATACTGAAAACTTCCTCTATTAATTTAAACTTGTAGCTAGTTGTACGTCCTTGACTGTGGATGTAACTCCATTACCTTGGTATTTTTTATCTTTATTTTGTTATTTGAGCTCCACTCCTATCATAGCTCCTTTCGATTTTAGTTACTAAATTCTATAATTATAGTATCAGATGTAAGCACATTTCACCCTTTCAGCGTTGGTATTTGGCTTGGAGGTACTTGTCTTAATTGAGTTTCTGGTAACCATCGGTTTGGATAAAGTTATTGATATGCACAAGTTGGTAAAATTTAGAAATTTGTAGGTAATGCTCATTTCACTAGGTCTGTTGCAGAGACAGTCTAGTTTGTGTATTTTGGCAAATGAAAAAGACAGATCGAACAATCCATGTAGTAGTTGAAATGGTCTAAGATGGGAGAAACTTCACAGCATAGTATTTGGCCTGGAGACAGTTGTCTCAATGGAATTTTCAGTAACCACTCTGTCAGATAAACTATATAAGTAGGAAGTACTTGATTCATGTTTTTAGGAGATAGAAGAAATGAGGATAGTCTTTGAAGAGTCAAAAAATTTAGGCAAGATAAGGAGCAAAAGCCATTTTAGGAGCGTTCTTGTTTTAATCAATGGATGTATTGATGTTTCAGAAGTTGGTAAATTTTAGAAATTTCTGGATGAAATTCCTCAGGTCTGTTGCAGACCCAGTCCAGTTTATGTATTTTAGCAATTGAAGAAGACAGATCAAACAATCCATGTGGCAGTTGAAATGTTCTAAGATGGGAGAAACTTCACAAAACATAAATGAAGAAAGGTGGTGTTTAACAAACTCGAATTAACATAACATTAGCGGAGAGAGATTTAAACCCTGCGCACCATCTAAGCAAGACCGATACTTTTACCAATTCATGGGTAACAGGGATGCCAAATATTATGATAGAGCTCAGCAATGGCAGAATTTGGAGGAAGTGAATAAGTCGATTGGAGTGGAGAAAGAGAAGATTTTGCAATCAAGATATGAGAACAGAGATATTTGAACCCTGCACACTTTCTAAGCAAGACCAATGCTTTTACCAATTCCCTGGTAAGGATACCAAATCTCATGATGGAGCACAGCAATGGCAGAATCTGGAGAAAGTGAATAAGTAGATTGAAGTGGAGAAGAAGTTTTTGCAGTCAAGACCAATTGATGAAACCCTAGAATTTGAAGTGGATGCTTAAATTTGCTCCAGTACTGTCAAAGCAAGGACAAGTGGCTATGGTATTTGTAGCATTTTTTAAAATTTTGTAACTCCCTAACACATCTAGAAATTATCGAGAGACAAATCTTGAAACACTAGTTGCAATATTTGTAATGAAAATTAATTTAACTCATTACTAATGGCAATACCCTAGAGTAAGGCGGGGAGAATCCTTACTTGTAAACGGGAGGAGGCCAATGTTTCTTCACGCACAAGTTGTTCAATTCCCGCTGTGCAACTAGGGGCTGCTCATGATTTCTAGTCTGCTCCTCGTCTTTGCTTGACTTATCTACTTTATCTTCCCTCTTTAATTTGTCCCAAGCATCCTTAGCGGCCAGTCTTTCTGCCAAATCCTTTTGGTGGTGTTCACCATTCCCAACGACTTCGCCATTGATCAGTACCTGGAATCTTACCATATTGTCAATCCAAGATTCTTTGTATTCGATGTCTTTCCCTTGCTTTTGGCATAGCTCTCGAAGCTTAGTCACAGGATGCAGTTCAAGTGTTTCTGGACTCACTAGTGGTTCTAACAGTGGTTGGAATACCTGCAGCTCCGACACAAACCTGACATGAATCTAAATTTGTAATACACCCATGGTTGCAAGGGGAAATCAAGGGAATGAAGTACCTCCCACACTCGATCTGAGGAATACCCAGAGTCAACAAACACTGCACCAGCTATGGATTCCACTATGTCAGCCAGAACTTTGGGGGGCTTGAAATTCCCACAACGGAAGGATTTGGATTCGTCTTCAATGTCTTTCACAAAGTCCTCGATCTGCACAACAAGGATTATCTCATTCATCTTCATTATCAGACAAAATCAATTGGGGAATCGCTAGATTGAAGTGGCACAATAACTTACGATTCGTTGCAGACCCTGTGTATTGAGGAGGAGGAATTGATGAAATCCGTGCTTTACACAAACTCGTGCAAACTTCTCAGTGTCAACATTCTGAGAACGCAAGAGAGTTAAAGTGCCCTGCTGCAGATGAGGGTAAGTGCTGTAGAGATGCTTTGTTATGAGGTAACCCAAAACTGAATCCCCTACAAACTCCAGCCTGCCATAGGACTCAGTATAATTAATCGATGAATGTGTTGTCGCTTCTTTCAGGAGGCCTTTGTTTTTAAATTCGTAGTTCAAAATGCCTTCTAATTTAGACATGCTGTCTTCTTCTAATCTAGACGCGTTGTCTTCAGTATCAATACCAAGAGACTGCAACGACTGAACAACTTGATCCATGGTGATACGATCAGCAGTTTCAAAACCCACAAGCAAGAAGGGATCCCCAGTCAGAGTGTCGATTCACAGAAGGCAGGAGATGCCAAGAAATCACTGACGGGAAAATGAACAATTTCGTGGAAAATTAAAACTATCATTGAAAATTTAGGTGATTTTTTCTTTCGCATATTGCATCATTAGAAAAAGTGTTGGCCTAAACTACTTTAGTTTCTTAGAGTTAAAATGAATCACTGTTTATCTAGAGAATATAAATCGGATGACTGTCACAGCCAAATCTTCAACAACAGTATCAACAACTAATTGACATGAAACCTTCAGCTAAACTCTATATCGATGTAAAATCAAAAACAATTTCAACTGGAGTCTAGAAAGAAGACATTTCTTTTATTACCGAACAGACGAGAATATTTCAGAAGTTCTCATGACTGCTAAAAGTAAAGTGGAATGTAGAATATCCTTTACTGGGCATGCACACCACCACTATTAATAATATCCCACTCATCTCCGCAGTGGCATTGAAACTCCTGGCTTCAACAGTCCCAGGGGAGTTTCGTATGTTGTATTAAAAACGTCTTAAATTTAGGGGAAAAAATATATCCAAGGTGAGGTTATTATATTGAAAAGAGCATCCATTGAAAATACTTCCTGCAAACAAAGGGTTGGCCTGTACTAGAGTGTTATATACCAAACCATACTAGGAAGTCTGAGTTTTGTTGCAAAGATTCAGAATTTTCAAGTTTGAATGCAGTCCTCTGGTTTTACTTCAACTCTGATGATAAAATGATCAGATGGGAGAAATAGATCACTCACTGTGAGGAGGGGAGCTCGGGTTTTCCATGACTTCGTCTCTGCATGTGTAGCCAACGCCAACATTGAGTCCTGCAATATGACGCGCTCCTGTTGCCATTCGTTCCTTTTCTCCCTCATACTTGAGATTTCGAATTCAAGCAGGGAAATCCTTTCCCTCGTCTCTTTCAGACTTGAGTTTTCGCTTTCAAGCCTGGAAACCCTTTTCCTCATTTCTTTCGAACTTGCATTTTCGCTTTCAAGCCTGGAAACCCTTTCCCCCATCTCTTTCAAGCTTGAATTTTCCCTTTCAAGCCTGCAAATCCTTTCCCTTATATATTTTAGTTCGTCAAAGGAGCAGCCGCTAATTTGAGTTTTGCGCACAGATTTCCACAGCCACTTAGCTCCTGTACGACATACATTCATCAAGCTGAACAAAATAAGTGAAACGAAGAGGAAGAAATTAAAATGAGAATCAAATATTAAATCCACCTGGGACTGTTTTCAATACGATTTCTTTTGATAATTCTCCAGCAATCGACCACTGAGCGATGGCATTATTTTTCAATCTTTTGCTCAACTCGCCAATTTTGCCAGCTACTCCACGGATGTTATCGAAATGCCCCATGATCCTCTGCTTATTCTCGCAAGCTCTCCCGAGTCCTGCAAACACTAAACCCTATCTGCAAGAACGGCAAAACCTCTTTTGCTAATGCTTGCATCTCACTATAAACTTAACGGCAGTTTCTGGGTCCATCATGATCGCCTTCAGTCCTCCATCAATCTGCCTTGCGCTGCTATCTGGCATGGTGATTGGGGCAAGGAGAACTGAAATGCAGCTGTCCTGACTGTCTAAGGAAAGTAAAATAAAACCACACTTCGATGAATAAATAACATGAAACACCGTTAACCGTCAAAAAAATCCTCATTTTTGAACAAATAACATAACCGTTAACCGAAAACACCTCATTTTTTATTAACGCCTTAAACACCTCATTTTTTATTGTACGGTTTATTTGTGTAAATCCAAGTTACAGTGTTTAAACTTCAAAATTTTAGGTGTTTTTTTATGGTGCTGAATCTATTTCCACCATAAAAAAAAACATGATTCAAACATTGTGTCTACAAGTTTTTTTGAAATTTTTTAGGGGATTCTAGCTTCTTTTCCACCAAACAACTCCCATTTTTGAAGGCTACGCTTTGCTTTCCAAGTTTTACTCAAAACATGCATAAAAGTGCAAAGTGTGTAGTATGTTTTCACTGTTTTTTTTGTTTAATTGGATGTGAAAATTGTATAATGTTTTGATATCTGTGTGAAAATTATAATTTAGGCATATAATTATGATTTATAATTTTTAAGAATTTGTTGTAATTGTAGAAATTCTGCAAATTTTCTTCAAATCTACCTGTGAAATCTATGTAGAAAATCTGACTATAGATTAACTCAATAATGCAATATACCAAAGTAAAATACTATAATCTACTTTTACTATCAAACTTGTGGAAGCTTAAAGATCGAGTTAAATTAGAGCTGAACACATATAACCATAAGAAGAAGAATCATTACACATTAAACACATAAAATACTCAGGGGAAAGCCTCGGCTAAAAACCCCACTATCTGTATTATCATACAAGGTCGAAATATATCAGAATTACACAAAGCCTTAGCTCTCACAGTGAGCCAGCTCTCAGTACAATTCTCCTGAATTCTCACAGGCAAACAATGCTTCTCACAAACCTTCTCCTCTGCCCTCCAAGCCTCCTATTTCCTTGCGCAGTTTCTCTGGGTGATTCTCTTGTTACCAAATGTAACATTGATCACTCACGTTGATCTCATGCCTTATAAAACTGCGCAATCCTAAAGGAACCTTACCTTGACTGCATGGATGAGTTTCTTTTACAGGAAGACACATGCAACTGATAATAACCTGTCCTTGATATTTAGCTCAACTGAATCTTTCTCAGAATAGACATGCATGAGTTAATGATGAGAGAATCTTCAGTTATCTGGAGTACACTAGTTGGATACATGCATGCATTAACTGACTGAACTCACAATTAGTTCCTCAAACAGTTTGGAACTAATTTAACTAGACTTAACTTAGTAAACTAAGCTAAATAATTACAACTCAAATATAACTCAGTCTTATCTCCTTAATTAAGGAATAATCATTGCATGACTTCACAAAGACTTCTAACTTGAATTTCTCCAACTAATTAACTCAAGATGAATTAATTAATTATTTTTCAAGCAGCTGGTGAGACTAAATTCGAATTTTAATTCAAGAACAAATTAAAATTGGAATATTCTGGATTCTATTTTTATCATTTCTTGTTGCTATTTTCAACACTCCCTCTCAACAAGAAAGGAATTCAAGTCAATCTCGATCCTAAACCTTTGGAATGTTCTGCATGCAACACTTCTCTCTAGTGTTGTTGCTCCAGCAATCTCCAGAAACAAAAAAAACATCCAACCTGAATCAGTATGATGCATCTGTCATCAAAGTCTTTCACTGTTATTGCCACTATCAGCTGAAAAATTTGCGCTCATGTTGACTTTGTTTTTCTGCACTATTGCCAATCCTTCTCTACACTCTTCAGTATCTCACTGCTCTAACCTCTATCACTTTGATCTCTCACTGCATCAATCCCACTAATTTCTCCCGCTACTATGTACTTTGGGCTCCCGTAACAAGGTATGATCTAGGAGATAAAACCTCTCAATGGACCCTGCCCAATTTCAGCCTCCTTGGGACTATCACTTCACATCGCCCCACCTCACACCTGGAGGTATGGTTGTATGTAATCCCTCTGCCCACTTGGCTCGAAATTTCTCCCTACTGGAGGTCTCTACATGAGTGGATGTCTCCACTCGGTCTCCTCTCAACATCTCCAATTGTGGCTCTTCCACAATTGTCTGAGACTTCTTCTAGGATTGTAGGTTGAGAGGTAATGTACTCTCCCTCTCAACCACCAAGTCTCTAACATTTGCCTTGCTCCTCAAGGCTTTTCATGCATCTTGAACCTCAAGAGCATATAGGTTCTTGACTCGTGAATTGATATGCTTCACCTGTCTCGCAGTGATGTGTCTAAGGAAAACTTTTCCCTTACTGAAGACAACATCGTAGCCTTTGTCCTCCAACATCGTGACTGATACCAACTTCTTCTTCAGTCCAGGCACATACTTCACATCTGTCAAGGTGATAGGAGCTCCATGCTCCCTCTGAAAAGCAACTGTGCCCACTCCTGAAACATTATACCTTTCGTCGTCACCCATCTCTATGCGCATCTTGAGGTCTTTCTCCTCCAAGGCACTAAATAAAATTTTATCGTCGATCATTTGGAATGAGGCTCCACTATCAAGATACCAACCACAACCCATTATCGATGACACCATACATGAGATAAGGGTGAAGTCCATTTCGAACTAAGAGGCTAATGCCTCACCTTCCGATCCTTCCGAGGATCCCTTCTTGGACTTCTTCGATGGGAAATTTATCGCATAATGACCCATCTCAATTTGTAGTATGATATGAATTTGATTTGCACCAACAACCCCGAACTTCAAACTTCGAATTCTCTTCTTTGTATATTGTTCATAACTCCGATAAACTTGGCTCTGATACCATGTAGAGATTTTGCAAATTCTCTTCAAATCTACCTCTAAGATTTATGTAGAAAATCTAATTGTAGATTAACTCAATAATGCAATATACCAAAGAAAAATACTATAATCTACTTCTACTATCAAACTTGTGGAAGCTTAAAGATCGAGCTAAATCAGCGCTGAATACATATAACCATAAGAAGAAAAATCAATACACATAAAACACAGAAAATACTCAGGGGAAAGCCTTAGCTAAAAACTCCACTATCTGTATTATCATACAAGGTGAAAATATATCAAAATTACACAAAGCCTTAGCTCTCACAGCTAGCTAGCTCTAAGTACAATCCTCCTGGATTCTCACAGGCAAACAATGCTTCTCACAAACCTTCTCCTCTGCCCTCCAAGCCTTCTATTTCCTTGCGCAGTTTCTCTGGGTGATCGTCTTGTTACCAAGTGTAACACTGATCACTCATACTGATCTCACACCCTGTAAAACTACGCAATCCTCAAGGAACTTTACCTTGACTGCATGGATGAGTTTCATTTATAGGAAGACACATCCAACTGATAGTAACATGTCCTTGATATTTAGCTCAACTGAGTCTTTCTCAGAATAGACATGCATGAGTTAATAATGAGAGAATCTTCAGTTATCTGGAGTACACCAGTTGGATGCATGCATGCATTAACTGACTGAACCCACAATTAGTTCCTCAAACAATTTGAAACTAATTTAACTAGACTTAACTCAGTAAACTAAGCTAACTAATTACAACTCAAATATAACTCAATCTTATCTCCTTAATTAAGGGATAATCATTGCATGACTCCACAAAGACTTCTAATTTGAATTTCTGCAACTAATTAACTCAAGATGAACTAATTAATTATTTTTCAAGCAGCTAGTGAGACTAAATTCGAATTTTAATTGAATGACAAATTAAAATTGGAATATTCTGGATTCTATTTTTATCATTTCTTGTTACTATTTTCAACACTCCCTCTCAACAAGAAAGGAATTCAACTTGATCTTGATCCCGAATCTTTAGAATGTTCTGCATGCAACACTTCTCTCTAGTGTTGTTACTACAACAATCTCCAGAAACAAAAAAAAACATCCAACCTGAATCAGTATGATGCATCTGTCATCAAAGTCTCTGACTGCTATTGCCTCTGTCAACTGAAAACTTTGCGCTCCTGTTGACTCTACCTTTCTGCATTGTTGTCAATCCTTCTTTGCGCTCTTCAAGATCTGACTACTCTAGCCTCTGTCACTTTGATCTCTGATTGTATCAATCCCACTGATTCCTCTCGCTACTATGTACTTTGGGCTCCCATAGCTAGGGACGATCCATGAGATAAAACTTCTCAATGGACCCTGCCCAATTTCAGCCTTGTTGGGACTATCACTTCACATCGCCCCACCTCACACCTAGAAGTATGGCTGCATGTGATCCCTTTGCCCACTTGGCTCGAAATTTCCCCTTACTGGAGGTCTCTGCATGATTGGATGTCTCCACTCAGTTTCCTCTCACCATCTTCAATTGTGGCTCCTCCACAATTCTCTAAGACTTCTTCTGGGACTGTAGGTTGAGAACTAATTTACTCTCCCTCTCAACCACCAAGTCTCTAACATTTGCCTTGCTCCTCAAGGCTTTGCATGCATCTTGAACCTCAAGAGCATACAGGTTCTTGACTCGTAAACCAATCTACTTCACCTGTCTCGTGGTGATGTCTCTAAAGAAAACCTTTCCCTTACTGAAGACAACATCGTAGCCTTTGTCCTCCAACATCGCGACCGATACCAAGTTCTTCTTCAGTCCAGGCACATACTTCACATCTATCAAGGTGATAGGAACTCCATGCTCCCTCTAAAAAGCAACAATGCCCATTCCTGAAACACTATACCTTTCATTGTCACCCATCTCTATGCGCATCTTGAGGTCTTTCTCCTCCAAGGCACTAAATAAACTTTTATCGTCGGTCATGTGGAATGAGGCTCCACTGTCAAGATATCAACCACAACCCATCATCGATGACACCATGCATGTAATGAGGGTGAAGTCCATTTTGAACTGAGAGGCTAATGCCTCACCTTCCGATCCTTCTGAGGATCCCTTCTTGGACTTCTTCAATGGGCAATTAGTTGCATAATGACCCATCTCAATTTGAAGTATGATATGAATTTGATTTGCACCAGCAACCCCGAACTTCAAACTTTGAATTCTCTTCTCCGTATACTGTTCATAGTTTCGATAAATTTGGCTCCAATACCATGTAGAAAATCTGCAAATTCTCTTCAAATCTACCTTTTATATTTATGTAGAAAATCTAACTGTAAATTAACTCGATAATGCAATATACCAAAGAAAAAAAATACTATAATCTACTTCTACTATCAAACTTGTGGAAGCTTAAAGATCGAGCTAAATCAGAGCTAAACACATATAACCATAAGAAGAAGAATCAATACACATGAAACACAGAAAATACTCAGGGGAAAGCCTCAGCTAAAAACTCCACTATTTGTATTATCATACAAGGTGGAAATATATCAGAATTACACAAAGCCTTAGCTCTCACAGCTAGCTAGCTCTCAGTACAATCCTCCTGGATACTCACAGGCAAACATGGTTTCTCACAAACCTTCTCCTTTGCCCTCCAAGCCTCCTATTTCCTTGCGCAGTTTCTCTGGGTGATCCTCCTGTTACCAAGTGTAACATTGATCACTCATATTGATCTCACACCCTGTAAAACTACGCAATCCTCAAGGAACCTTACCTTAACTGCATGGATGAGTCTCCTTTATAAGAAGACACATGTAACGGATGTAACATGTCCTTGATATTTAGCTCAACTGGGTCTTTCTCAGAATAGACATGCATGAGTTAATGATGAGAGAATCTTTAATTATCTGGAGTACACTAGTTGGATGCATGCATGCATTAACTCGCTGAACTCACAATTAGTTCTTCAAACAGTTTGGAACTAATTTAACTGGACTTAACTAAGTAAACTGAGCTAACTAATTACAACTCAAATATAACTCAATCTTATCTCCTTAATTAAGGGATAATCATTGCATGACTTCACAAAGACTTCTAACTTGAATTTCTCCAACTAATTAACTCAAGATGAGTTAATTAATTATTTTTCAAGCAGCTCGTGAGACTAAATTCGAATTTTAATTCAAGGACAAATTAAAATTGGAATATTCTGGATTCTATTTTTATCATTTCTTGTTGCTATTTTTAATAGTAATGAATTTCTATTAATATACTATAGAAAAATCTCTGTTAAAACTTGGAATTCATAAACTGCTAATTTTAAATTCATTATTATATTTATGGCAGGTATGGTATTAGGGATTCAGTTTTGCTTTGACTTGTATATGTTATGAAACTAGCTCAAGAAAAGATAGAAAAGATAGATCAACACCTTAGAATTCAGCCTCTTCGAGGGGGCAACCTCCTTTACATTACATAAATGAACAATTCTTGGATGATACAAATGAAAATACCTCCTTTCTATATATAGGAGTCTAAGGGTCATAACATAATCAGAAGCCTACATAACAAATAATAATATAAGGGCACAATAATTAACAATAGTGGGCTTCTATGAGGCAACAATAGTTAACAATATGGGCACAAGGGGCACAACAATATTAATAAGAGGTACAACTACAATAGTAATGGTAATCACTACAGTATTATGGGACCCAACATGCCCCTCTCCCTTCAAAAAAGTGTTTTTGTCTCAAGGCTTGAGTAGTTCTGGATGCTTCTGTATAAAATTTCCATCCTCCATGGTGGGAATCTTCAGCAGAAAGTTTCTCCAACTTGATAGATACTCTTGAAATTGATTCGATTTCGTATTGTCAAGTTCTTGTTTCTGTGACTGCTTCTGGTTCCAATATAATTTTTCCTTCCTCGTCAAGTTCTGGAAATATTGTTTGAACTGGTAGCTTATCGCCTATAACCTTCTTTAAACATGAAACATGGAAAACTGGGTGCAATCGAGAAGCTGGAGGAAGCTCTAATTTGTATGCCATAGTACCAATCTTTTGCAACACCTTGTACGGACCATAATACTTTGATGATAATTTATTATCCTTCTTAGCTTGCTTGAGGGACATTTGCTTATATGGTTGCAGCCTTAAGAATACCCAATCACCTAATTCAAAACTTCTTTCACTGCGATGTTGATCTGCCTGTTGTTTCATTCTAGTGCCAACACGAGATTATCCTTTAAAAGTTGGAGGACTTGTTGTTGATGTTCGATGTGATGTTCCACTCCTTGAACCTTAGAATTTTCTCTTAAATATGATGTGATGGATGGTGGTTGATACCCATAAAGTGCCATAAACGGGGTCATT
>APFE030825569.1:0-42183 GCA_000404065.3 Pinus taeda | reverse complement strand
ACATTCTGAAAACAACATTTAGAACTCATGAGGGTCATTATGAATTTTTGGTCATGCCTTTTGGCCTTACCAATGCACCTTCTACATTTCGAGGTTTGATGAATTCCATTTTCAAACCCTTCCTTAGAAAACTTGTGTTAGTATTTTGATGATATACTAATCAACAACAAGTCTTGGAAGGATCATGTTCAGCATGTTGACAAGGTGCTCAAACTAATTGGAGGAGAAACAATTATATGCAGAAAGCTCCAAATGTTTCTTTGGAGTATAAGAAGTGGAATATCTAGGTCATATTGTATCTCATGATGGTGTTAAGATATACCCTAGCAAAATTAAATCCATTAAGGAATGGAAAATCCCCACATCCATAAAGCATCTGTGAGGATTTCTCGGGTTGATAGGGTATTATCACAAGTTTGTTAAGAATTATGGGAGAATAGCAGCATCTTTAACAACATTATTGAAGAAGATGCATTTTCATGGACTCCAGAAGCAACAGAGGCCTTTGAACATCTTAAAGAGGCAATGTGCCAAGCACCGTCTTAGCTACGTCGAACTTCACAAAACCTTTATTGTGGAATGTGATGCCTCGGGAAATGGAATTGGTGTTGTTTTAATGCAAGAAGAAAGACCTGTTGCTTTCGAAAATCGTCCAATCAAAGGAAAGTATTTACACAAAGCTATTTATGAGAAGGAAATGTTGGCAATACTACATGCATTTAAGAAATGGCGACCCTACCTAATTGGAAGACACTTCAAGGTAAAAACGGATCATGATAATCTTAAATACTTTTTAGAACAAAGATTATCTTCAGAAGAGCAACAAAAATGGGTCACAAAGATGTTGGGTTATGACTTTGAAATCATCTACAAAAAGGGAAGAAAAATGTTGTGGCAGATGCACTCCCAAGAAAGGATGAGGATGTGGAAACATTGCTTTGCGTCATTTCTATTATCCAACTAGATTGGATAAATGAAAGCAAGGGATGAATGGAAGAATGAAAAAGAAGTGTGGGCACTCATTGAAAATATACAACAAGATCCCAGTACATCTGATACATTTAGCTAGAAAATTGATTCGTTATGGTACAAAGATCGCTTATACCTATGTAAGAATTCCCAACTCAAGCAAAAAATTCTTATGGAATTGCACACCTCTCCCTTAGAAGGGCAGTCAGGTTTTTAAAAAAATTACCATAAGGTTAAGAAATAAATTTTTTGGGATGGCATTAACTCTGATATTCAAAAGTTTGTGGCGGAATGTTTAGTTTGCCAACAAAATAAATTTGAAACAACTAAGACCCCGGGTCTATTACACCCTTTATCTATTCCAAGCCTACGTTGGGAGGAGGTTTCAATGGATTTTATTATAGGTTTACCCAAGTCCGAAGGAAAAAGTGTCATCATGGTGGTAGTTGATAGACTTATCAAGTATGCACACTTTTGTGCATTATCTCATCCATTTAAAGCTAGTACAATTTCTACTGCATTTATGGAAACAATTCAAAAGCTACATGGAAACCCAAAGATTATTGTAAGCGACAGAGATCCCATTTTCACTGGAAGTTTTTAGACAAAATTATTTTCTTGTCTTGGTACTTATTTAGCTCATAACTCATCTTATCATCCTCAATCTGATGGGAAAACTGAGATAATAAACAAATGTTTGGAAGGATATCTTTGTTGCTTTGTATCTGATAAATAGACACAATGGGTCAAATGGTTGCCTCTCGTTGAATGGTGGTATAACACTTCCTTCCATACTGCAGCAAAAATGACCCCATTTATGGCACTTTATGGATATCATAAAACATCCATCACATCATATTTAAGAAAAAATTCTAAAGTTCAAGCAGTGGAAGATCACATTGAGCATCAACAACAAGTTCTCCAACTCTTAAAGGATAACCTCACATTGGCACAGAATAGAATGAAACAACAAGCAGATCAACATCGCAGTGAAAGAAGTTTTGATGTAGGTGACTAGATATTTCTATGGCTACAACCATATAAACAAATGTCTCTCAAGCAATCTAAGAAGGATAATAAATTATCACCAAAGTATTATGGCCCATACAAGGTGTTGCAAAAAATTGGTAGTGGAGCTTCCTGTAGCTTCTTGAGTGCACCCAGTTTTCCATGTTTCCTGCTTAAAGAAGGTTATAGGTGACAAGCTCCCGTTCAAACAATATTTCTAGAACTTGACGACGAAGGAAAAATCATATTGCAACCTGAACCAGTCACAGAAACAAGAACTCGACAACTATGAAATCGATCAATTTCGGAGTATCTCATCAAGTGGAAGAACTTACCCGTTGAAGATTCCACATGGGAGGATGAAGAATTTATACAGAAGAATCTAGAACTACTCAAGTGTTGAGGACAACACTTTTTTGAAGGAGAGGGGCATGTTATGTCCCTATGATACTAGTGATTTGCCCATTACTATTATCATTGTAGCCCTTATTGTTATTGTTGTGCCCCTATTGTCCCCATATTGTTATTATTGTGCCCCATAGAATCTAACTATTGTTATTTTTGTGCCCTTATATTATTATTGTTATGGCGGCTTTGATTATATTGTGACCCCTTAGACTCCTATATAGAGAAAGAAGGTTTTGTCATTTGTATCATCCAAGAATTGTTCATTTGTGTAATGTAAAGGAGGTTGCCCCCTCGAAGAGGCTGATTTTGAAGTTGTTGATCTATCTTTTCTTCTATTTTGTGAGCTAGTTGCATAACATTTTTTTTCAAATAGAAAACTTTGTCGAGTCAGTGTCCCCTCGAATTTTTTTCTTTTTCTTTTCTTCAACCATAATATCTTGTTCAACGCTGGCCTGATTTGATTTGTGCCATCTTAATTGGCACTTTTCACTTATGCAAGTACTTGTTGAATGTTGACCTAACTTGATTGGTGCTTTACATTGGTAGGATTGTAATGTTTTAGTTTGGAAACATGTGTTTCACTTTATTTACGAGGATGCATGGCTTCCATTAGAATTGGGTGTGGAAGCTTAACAAGTGCAATCAAGCCAATAAAGTTGATTGTTAATGTATTTTTTATTTTATTAGAAAAAGATGGGATTGTTTAATTTGAAGGTTAAATATGTAATTTTTTTGTTTTTGTTTGTTTGTTTGTTTTTTTTTTTTTTTCTTTTTGTAGGAACAATGTAACATATTTAAGGTATATTAGATCTATAATTATAATATGGTAAATAATGATTATGTATTTTTTTTTCTTTAACAAGAATGAGTACTTTTTGTATTAAATGTGTGTCTGGTTGCATTAAATATCTAGGGGAATTACATTGTCAAGTTGTTCATGGACATTTGGGATGTCAAACCTGTGAAATTTTCTTAATCTAATAAACCATAAATCCTACTGCAATAAACTGATTTACATTACCTACTTGTGTTCTTCATTTAACAGGTTATTTTCAGAATTATTCAAAAAATATTAATCCAAATATAACGCAGCCTACACCAATATACAGATCCAGTACTGAAAAACAAATGAGACAATCACACAAAGGACACACTTATTTTTGGACTAAACGTCCCTGGAAAAGCCCAATGCGGGAAAACCCGTGGAAGAGATATGAGGGTTTTATTATTAAATAGATTTTCTGAATACAACTAGGGTGCCAAATCTGGCTCACCTAACAGAGAATAAACCTGACAAAAGTACCTCTATCCGGAGACAGATATTCTGGCGAATCCAACAACTGGATGAACAACCCCCACAAGTGACTGTGTTGTCCCCAGTACTGTGCAGTGATGGTTGCTCCCAACTCTGCGCTGGAACTGCATCACCTCCTCTAGGAGTTGTGTCACCCTTCCAGTGAACCTTCCTGGCTCAGAAATCGATTTATTGAACTGTTGCCTGATCTACCTCACAGAAACCCCAATGTTGTCTTTAAGTGACTACGTCATCCCTCCAGCCTCTGCGTCACCCTTTTTGGAGCTGCAATGTCTCTCCCTGGTACTGCTTTGCCTCTTTGCTATGTATTCTCGGCCTTGGATAGAAGTCCCTCTACCAAACTGCCCCTCTCTACACTAGAAACTTACTCCCAAATTCTCAGCAAACCACGCCCCAAAATTTCGAACTAGCTCAATTGTTGCTCTCACTGTGTGTGTTCTCCAACTGGCCCAAAGCCTTCCTTTATACTTTTCATGTTGAGAAATCAACAACTATTATCTAATCTATAATCAACGACTATGATTAAATTAGAATTGATCCTCGTATCTTAGAAGCTTCTCACCCATATTTTGATTAATACCCATTAATATTTTAATCTTCCTTAGTTTAGATTTAGGAACCCCATTAAAAAATATTAATTATTTTAATAAAACATAATCCGAGTGGAATTTCACCAAATGATTTCTGGATCTTGGAGATCTCATGTTTTCTAGCCCCTCCACAAAATTTCGGAGCTAGAGCACATCCGATGCTACCCAAAACTCAACACTCCCTCTTAGCAAGGAATGTGCTCTAGCAATACTTCCCAGCAAAAGTATCACACTGATCCATGGCATCGGTCCTTTGTGCTTATGATGCTTGGCATGCTACCTACTTCCACTACGCTGTTGCAATTTGTATTGTTGCCCATGACACTGTTACTGTCACTGCTACATTTATGTTGCATATCCCTCTCAATATGTTGCATCATGTTGCCCATAGCATTACCACTGCTAACTGTTGCACTACAACTCAGTTGCTGAGAAGTAAGCACCTGAAAAGCTACCCAAAAGCTGACATGTTGGTCAGCCTTGGATGCCCCATGACGCTAAAGCTACCTATCCTGTTAATCTGTGTTGACCCTCTAATGATACTGTGCTGTTGTTGTATCTGCTCTGTGCCTTTCACACTGCTGCAACATTCCACTGCACTGTTTTAGACTTTGGCATTCTAGCTCTGCCACTGTTGCTCCATCATCCCTCGCACCAACTGACTCCCGTCATTCTGCTACTATCATAAAGGACTCCTGTAGCCATATGTGATTCAAGAGTTTGGGCACCTCAAGGATCTTACCTTTTCTATAGCTCTTTCGAACTATAGCTTTAAATAACCCCACCTCCCTCCTGGAGATGCGGTTGCCATCTCTACCAAATTAATGTCGAACTTGTTCTCTTCTCCCTCTTTTGTTGTTGTCCCAACAAAACTCATATCTAGATTTCTTTGGCGATAGAAATCCTCTAAGGAACAAGCTCCCTCTGAATTTTGATTTCCTTCACGGAAATCCTTCTACTAACCACCCCTCTTTGATCTCTCTTTGTTGTTATTCAGCACTAGATCTGGATTTCTTGGCAAGAAATATTTTGAGGAACTGATTCCCTCTACTTTGCTTCTGCGCCACTAGGTATTGTTCTACACCAACAGAATCAACACTCCACCAGCAACTCCAGATGAAATCTATGCTGCACCTCTAGCCATGACAACGAGAAAAATGAGACTCAATAGTCTCTGTGTTAGCCCAGCAAACACTGCGCTGCCCTCTACAACAACAACGTCACCCAATGAGGCTGACTGCGTGAGCCTCCCTTGGTGACTACGCCATCCATCCTCTTGCTCTCTCAGCCAGAAATTGTGTTGTCTCTCGGGACAACTGGCTTCACACACAGATTTTCCTCTGTCCTTTGGTTGATGGCTTCAGTCTTCCTTGATCTGCAATCGCTCTGATACCATGTGAAAAATTTTGAATCTAACAAACCAGAAATCCGACTGCAATAAACTAATTTGCATTACCGACATGTGTTTTTCATTTTACAAGTTATTTTCAGAATTATTAAGAAAATATTAATGCAAATACACTGCAACCTACACCAATATACAAATCCAGTACTGAAAAATAAATGAGACAACCATACAAAGGACACACATATTTTTGGACTAAACGTCCCGAGAAAAACCCAATGCGGGAAAATCGGTGCAATAGATATGAGGGTTTTATTATTAAGCGGATTTCCGAATACAACTAGGGTGCCAAATCTGGCTCACCCAATAAAGAATAAGCCTGATAGAAGTACCTCTATCCAGAGACAGATATTTTGGTGAATCCAACAACTAGATGAACAAACCCCACAGGTTACTGCGTTGTCCCAAGTACTGTGCAACGATGGTTGCTCCCAACTCTATGTTGGAACCGCGTCACCCTCCTAGTGAGCCTTCCTAGCTCAAAAATCAATTTGTTGAATTGTTACCCGATATTCCTCACAGAAACCCTAGCATTGCCTCTAAGTGACTACATCAACCTTCCAATGTCACCCTTTATAGAGTTGCGTTGTCTCTCCTTGGTGCTGCTCTTCCTCTCTGCTATGTATTGTCAACCTTAGGCGGAAGTCCCTCTGCTGAACTGCCCCTCTCTACACTAGAAACTTAGTCCGAAATTCTCAGCAAACCACACCCCAGAATTTCGAACTAGCTCAAGTGTTGCTCTCACTGTGTGTGTTCTCCAACTGACCCCAAGCCTTCCTTTATACTTTTCCTATTGAGAAATCAACGGTCGTGACCTAATCTCTAATCAATGGCTAAGACTAAATTAGACTTGATCATCATCCCTTAGAAGCTTCTCACCCATATTTTGATTAATACCCATTAATATTTTAATTTTCCTAAGTTTAGACTTAGGAACCCCATTAAAAATATTAATTATTCTAATAAAATACAATCCAAGTGGAATTTCACCAAATGATTTCTGGTTCTTGGAGATCTCATGTGTTCTAGCCCCTTCACAAAATCTCGGAGTTAGAGCACATCCAATGCTACCCAAAAATCAACAAAACTGTATCTAGTTACCCTTACCCAGATTACAACAAAAACCCCATTGCTTATCAGTACTCGTATTTGTCAAGTAGTATATATACGAAAAAATTAGAACAAAAACCATAAACACTTGTAACCAAACATTACATAATTGTTTATTCATAAGGATATGTTGGATGGTTGAGATCGATATCCCGAGGTGGTTCCATTATTGGGTTGTTTGGTTGGGCACCCTATAACTTGAGGTTTGAAATGATGTTGTGGAGTGCGCCAACCTCATCCTCCAAACATGAGATTATTTGTTGTTGAGCCACAATTATGTCTAAGGTGTTGCAATCATAGGCCCTTTATTGGTATAACATGACATGTGGGTTATAGATTTCGGAATTGATAGTTGCATGTTCTTTTTTACAATGGTCACATATAAATGAGGTTGATGAGTCCGAAGTCGAAGAGCTTGAATCCATGGGAGGGGCACACTGACATTGGAGTCGAGAGAGGAATGAAAGACCAACTGGGGAAAGAAAAGAGACAAGATGCAGGTGGCCAATAAACTTCCTAGTACTCTGAATATTTTAGTCAAATGGCTAGATAACACAAGTAAAAATTTCAAGACAAAATATAAAGATAAAATCCATAAAAGAGGGTAAAACCACTCTTAATTATGAGTTCTCGCCTCTAACAAAGCTACGAACTGAGACCACGAAACTATTAGAACTATTCCAGATTCTCGCAAAGCCAAGGGAAGAGAAAATTGAGACATCTACCTCTTAACCAGAGAGGGCAAGGCGCCAAATTACCCAATTGCAAAGGTGCTTCATCCACAAACTAAGCTCACAACAGACAAAGTATCGAGGAGTAGCCTGAAGCTCATCGTTGAGCTTCCAATTGCTACAACGTCTGGCCACTACTCTTGCTACCAAAACTTCCCATTACCAATTTCTCAGTAGATAACAGAATCAACACCCACTTTTCTAGCAAGGAGTGAATAATAATATACTTCCACTCCTCAATTTATTCAAGATTCAATCCGAGAGCCACATACGATCTTTCAATTACACATTATGAGTTCCAGTATCTTGAGATAGTGTAGTCATCGCAAAACTAACTAAGAAGACATCTTCCTTGTATGCCACGAGCTTAAGATTAAGAGCATGTCTAATCTTCACTAGTGCAATTAGATGAGGCACACTGGTAGAGTTGAAACCTTGGAAAAGCATGAAATATTGCATAAGGGTGAGTTTGATCCACGCAGGGGCCATTAATTATGGAACGCTTGCATGAGGCCAACGTCTAAGTGATGTCACATTGGGCTAGCGTGAGGCCTCCATTATAATCATTCTTGGATTTGCGGAATTAAAACTATGCATTAAGATATCATATAAAGCAAGGGGATAGGGGAGGGGAGTCGAGTTAGGAAGGGGGCATAACAAATCATGAGTGGCAAGGGTAGGACTAGGCGTTATAAGGGAGTCAACCATGGGCACCATTAGGGTATGGAAACAAGTAAGACTAGAGGGAATACGGGAGTCAACCGTGGGCATCATTAGGGAATGGTAACATAACCACTAATACCATTTATATCAGTTTTCCCTTCGTCCAAAAGACATGCCTTATTGGTTAAGAGATTTGCCTCATAATTGTGGATTATGAGTATGTGGAAGGATGAGGTGTTAGAGAAATATAGGAGGATACCTTTGATTCGATGAAACAACAAACTTAACATGTTATCTTTTGGAAGGGTGTATGTTCTCATGTGTCGAATAATATGGAAAGAGTCTCCCGGAATGTTAATGTCTTGGACAAACCAGTTGTGAGCTATTGCTAATCCCAAATAGAGCCCATGCATTTCTGCTTGGTTTTTGGATTTCCTACCAAGTCCCCATGAAAATTGGTTCACAATTATTCCTTCAGGATTTATTAGTATCCCTCCCACTCCTCCCACCCCTTTAATAATGATCATGTATTAATAATTGAAAGATATTTGTTTATTCTCAAGTATTTTTTGCATACTTTTTTTAGGTTTGTAATTCACTATTCAATAAATTATTTTCAATTTTCTAGTTTATTTCGAGGAAGAAAAAACACAAAGTTTATGTTATATATAAACCAGTTACATGTACCAAAAAGATAATATAAATAAGATGTTTTATGTTATGCTCAGATATAGAAGGAGTGCCCGAAGACTGAGATCCAAAGGTAGATCCAGAGAGTAGTCAACAGACGTTATAAACCACCATGTTGCTCGTACTGAAATTACATAGAACAAAACAATGATGACAAAAAGGAGACAAGAATTGATGTTTGGGAAGAGGCTCAAGAGAAATATGAGCATGGAAATTCAACACTTGTATAACTAGGACCACATTTGAAATAATCCCCAAAACATGAAAACGGAGACCCATAAAGCCATGGAGAATGTTTTAGATAGTTGCAAGCTAGGTCGAGAGAGGGATGGACCCTTCACCAACCATTCTACCATTCTTGAAAACTTGGAAGTAGATCTTACTCGCTGGCTAATGTAGACCACACTTTGACAATCGATTTTCCATTTGGTTATGCTGACGACGAGTACGGGAAAAACAGATATTATCAAATTGTGTAGACAAAAGCCTAATCTCGTTTAACCAATTGGAAAGATGTGGAGAAATGAAACTGGATATATGGTTTACCTAGACTATTGTGATCATGGAATCATCAAAGATAGATATAGTTTTGAGGGATATCCATAGCACATGATAAAGAAGGCCCCATAAATCAAGTACCTTTACTTTTGTATTAGTCTCAGGACCACTATGCTAGCTGAAAGCATAAGATAAACAATGGTCCAGAACAATAAAGGCACCACATTCATAGCAAGAATTTGTAGTAGTGTCATTGAAGAAACCAACAAGGAAGTTATCCCTGTAGTCAAAAGGCATCAAGGTATTGATCTTCCCAATAATATGCTCTTGTTGATATTCCAAAAATAAGGTGATAATCTTATTTCTAGTCTTGTCAATAGAAAAAGGGGAGCTTTTAAAAAGGATTTTATTCCTACAATACTAGATGCCCTAGAAAATAAAAAAGGAAGGATTTTTGTGCCTTATGGTTGTGAATTCAGTCCATAATGCAGTCATTAACTTAAATTTATGACCCGCAAGAAACAATCTTCAAGTACTACAGAACCCTTGTCCATATAGCCATTGCCCTAGGGAAATTTAGGAATAAGTGTTTATGGTCCTGATTGTCCTGAAAACATAGTTGGCACTTACTTAGACCATGAAATCCTCGCTTTCTTAGGTTCTCCCAGGTGAAGATTTTGTTTTGACCAATAATCCAACTAAAGCACTTCAGTTTGCATATGTCATGACGAAATCAGCACATACCACTTCACCTTAGACGGCAAAGGGTGCAATGGGGATATGTAGCAATATATTTCATCTACAGATATATGTTGAGTGGATCTACCATTCCATATAAGGGAATCAACATTTTCGGTGATGAAGGTCCGAGAATCATAAAGTTTTTGTATGTATAAGTCCCAAATTTGTGCAAACTAGCCGCCAAAACCTAGAGTCTCAAAGCTAAACCAGATAGGGAATAATCTCAGGGGGTCATTCTAATGGCGCAGCTGATGAAGGTTTTTGATTCCCAAAGCGCAGAGATGGAGAATGATCTCCCTAGGACAAAAATGGTCACCAATAATAGGGTTCAAGCCCACCGCCACTTCGGAGCCAGTACCAATGTCCCGACATAAATTATCGATGAGAAAATGTTTATTTTTCATAAAGTCGTTCCAAATATAGGAACCATATTTCATAGGAGGGTCGTCATTACAGATCCACCGCTAGATTGGTTGTTCTTTTAAGTACTTCTCAGAAATTATCCACTCCCAAAGACATGAGCCGAATATTTCCCTCCAAAGGCTTTTTATATTGAGTGTCCAACTGAATTGTTCAAGGTGTTTTAGACCCCATCCTTATTTTGCATTGTTTTAAAGCACATATGACAACGTGATGTTGGATGCAGCACAGTCTCTACCCATTATATATATATATATATTATATATATATATATATATATATATAATAGCAAAAACGAAACAAAAATTGTCAAATCTAATACCAATAGGAACATTAGAATTTACTTAGTTGTGTTGGTTTTGTTACTAGATAACCCAATCTTCAATATTCTTGTACCTAAACTCTATGTCAAGAATTCATGTGACCATCAAGGGAATAATGAAACACATAAATTTGCATTTAGATTTTGTTGTGCAAAAAAACAAAAGATTACATAGACTATCATTCACTTGAAATTATGGCATTCAGTCATTGATTATAGTTCTCGGTCTCCATTCTAGTGGGCACAAGAAGCCCCTACGGCCTTCAACTCTAAATTGTAAGAATGCTAAGCTAAGTTGCAGGCATACAACATGACTAAACACTAATATAAAGAGTATGGATTTTCGATCAAAACGCATTTTGAACTGCACAATCAAATATTGTAAAAGAAAAGAGAAAACAATAAAAGCTGATATGTATTTCAATATAAAACCTTCTGACTCAAGAGGAACAAAAAATAGAGGCGGTATGCAATGAATCAGATCACGCTTAACCTAAAAGTTAAGACCCCTTGAAGTTGTCTGTGGCTAAAGTAAAATGGTTGCACTGAGTATATTTTAGGTAGTTTCTTCGCTAGTGAAACACTTTCAATTAGTATTATAAACAAATACCATGACCTCATCAACAAAGGCCTGCAAATTGGAATCTTTTGTAATTCAATAACATTTTAATTTGGCACCATGTCTAATAGGAGAATTTGATTAGTTTTGGAGACTTACAACTTTGGTTTCTTTGTCAACGTCCTTTGGAAGAAGGGATAAATGCCAAATATAATAGTGTTTCCTAGATAGTGACATATGGGGAATGTTAGTCATTCTAGTCACAATAGCCAGAAATGTGAGCAAAGCTTTCTTACTTTATATAAATACAAATATCCATATATCCTCTAGTCTTCCTTCTAGTTAAGACATCCATGAGAGTTGTCTTCATTGTATCACTCACCCCCATTAATGTTGTAAGAGCACCAGGTTTGAATGCACCTATAACATCTCAGAGCAATTGAAGTATATCTTATGTCACTCCTTGTTCCCTCATTTATTATAGGCGAATCTAAGATTAATCAGCCAAACCTTCAAGTAAGAGAATACACAAAAATCGGCAATATCTAGATCACTTTCCTTATTGGGAACTAGGACTTTGTTTTCCCATGCCCTCTTTCATATATTTGAATTTAGATATCTCATGGCAATGATGTGTTGAGAGACCATATTCTCTACATAGAGCACAAGGATTGTTGGTCTACAAATTGTTGTTCTTGCGTTGTTTATGTGGATTCACATTTCTTGCATAGGCAGGTTAATTTTGGTTTTAGGGATTCCCCCCACCTTGTGTGTTGTGTTTTTGGGTTGCCCCCTATCCCTAGTTACCAATTTGTGTTCATTTAACATTCTTCTTCCAATTGTTTTATTGAGAAGGAAGGTTGACTATATTGGTTTATGCAAAGGTCTATTGTTGTTGCATAAAACAAGGTTGGTGTGATATCCTGTGACTTTATGTTTTTATGTAATTAATTGTGCATATATGTGTTCCTTTTTAAATGTTTAAGTCTAAAATACATTTTAAGAATTTAATTACCAGTAATTTATTATTGATAGTAACTAAATTATAAATTTGTAATTATGATGTTTTATTTTTATAAATAAAGAAATCTGGAAAAATTAGTTCTTGAGTACAAATGACTGAAAAAGATAAGGCTACAAAAGTATTTTTGAATCTTTATCTACCCATCAATAAGTCCTAGGAATCTATTTTGGATTATTATATTTATTTGATTAGATTTATTGAGGAATTATGGAATTGTCCAATTAATTGTTTCCCTAAAAGACAAGTAGTTGTCTTTGGGAGTGGGAAACAAAAGCTCATTAATGAGCTAGCAACTACCTGCCACCTATTGGTGAGTTGGAGGTAGTTACTAACCACCAAAAGAGTGGTAGATAGGTAATTGATAAATATCATTTTTTCTACTTGCTTTTGTCTCATTCTGAGAAGAGAGGAGAGACGGAAGAGAAGCAAGGGAGAAAAAGATATGAATCGCAGAGCTATTATGCTCGGGGGGATACTAGTTAGGCTGCAGTATCAAGGATGGTAGGAGACAAGTACTTAATTACTAATTTTTCAGATTTTTAAGTCGGTACTCTTACCTACAGTGTTTACTTCTTTAAATGAAGTAGCAATGTTTTTCAACTGTAAAATCTTGTGCAATATAGAAGAAAGTAATTGGTTATGATTTATACATAGAATTTTGTGCAGAGAAAAGGAAAGTAGTTGTGCTTTTGATTATAAATTTTGAAGAATAGGAAAAACATGAAAATGATTATTATGTGCTTATAAATCTATACAGAGAACCTATAAAGGGATGAAAACTATATAGGGTTATGAACACAAAGATGAATTATAGAATAAAATGGTTTTATTTATTTTGCTAAGTATCTAGAAAAAAATATGGATGAATTCATATGTATAACAGAGAACAATTATCTTACACAAACTTATATATATATAAAAGTTTGTGTGAAAACATTTTATTATAAGCAAGTCTTTTCCTTCAACGACTAGAAACAAATAATAGAAACCATAACAAGCTCTTCTTCTGAAACAATAAATCATATAGTAAACCATTTACTGTTACGAGCACAACTGGAACTTATCAGTGTTCATGGAAGAAAATTTTAACATAATCTAACACAAATAATCGACATTAAGGGTAAGGTGGAAAAAATAGTTGAATCTCTATAGAAATTAGAGATAAGGGAAAAACAAAGTGTACTTACTTTATTAAAAAAATACATTAGCTACAGAGAGAAAATGTTCAGACAAAATACATCACTTATGAAAGAAAATAGACAGATAATGAATACATAGTAGTGAGAAATAACAGTTTAAATTAATAGGAAATTATCATAATATGAATAAGGGATGATTGTGTACAAGCTATTAAACAAAAATAAATCAAATTCTATTCATTTGAATACGTACAAAATATTATAGAAATGAACTACTAAAAAATAGACAAGGTCGAAACATTGACCTTAAGAAGAACAATATTTAAAGTTAAGTTTATGAAATGAGTACAATTAGGCACAAAGGCTTGAATATCACACTCTTTCAAAGAGTTGGAAATGAAAAGATAGAACACATAGAGAATCTTATAAATATGTAAGAGAGCTTTGTCAACGAAGTCACAAACATAGAAACGAGTACAGGAGCATCCGACTTGGTAGAAGAGTTGAATTTTTTTGTGAGTTGAGAGGGAATTACATCTGAACCTGCAAACATCGAAGGAAAAACACTATCTGGATATAGAACGTTTACGTGGAAAAAACATAAAATAGTAAAAATGATTATAATAAGGAATAAGATAGACAATATAAATGGAGAATTTAGCAGTAAAAGGTAAATGAAGAAAGGATTCTTAGCTATAACCTTGCAACAATAACTAGTTCCATGCTACTCTCTACCTGCAAAAGAAGCACACAAATTAATTGTTATTATAAAGAGAGGGAATTTATTTATTTAAAATAACAAGTATAGTTACATGAATTATTAAAATTGTGCCATGAGAAATTTGGTGTGAGAGACATTGTAAATTTTGTAGCTATAGATATACAATCCATAACTAGTAAGGGATTAAAAACATATTTTTATATGTAACTGTGAACTGAGAATCATCGGGTAACTATATGGACCTTACTACACCTCCAAGCTTACTAAAATCAACTCTTCTCATAATTCCTTACATGTTTTAATTATATTTTGCTTAATTAGATGAGTAAAAGTAAGATGTTATGTCTTATAGTCTAATGTGCATTGATTGCATGCTTTTGGGAGTAAATCATGGCAATTTTGGCTAATTAAGAGCAGGAACTCGAATGAGACAAGGAGGAGAGATTATAGGAGATATATACTCCTCGTTAAATCCTCACTCATTCAAATATTACTCATTAAAATCACACTAGCTCGGGGTTGTAAGCAACCGAGTCATGGATATCATAGGCAGCCGAGCCAGTGACAATTAAGAACCAGTTCATCTTGAGTTTGGGAGCTAAGCCTCCCTAGATTTAAGGAAGTTTTTGGAGACTTTCGTTGTATAAATAAGAAGGCCTAGAGCCTCATTAGGATTCTAATTTTTTTATGTAAGAGCACTAAGCATTTTCGAGTTAAAGTTATGTGGCAAAACACTGTTATGTAATTTTTGATATGATAACGACAATGAGCATTTCCTTGATCCAACACTGAGTTAACTCAGAGGGAAGAAGCTCTTGGGTTAGGGCCCAACCCTAACAGCAAAGGCTCCTATTCTTGTACTTGTATGCTTAGGCTATTTCATAGATTAATTGTTGAATTGATTTTAGCATTATTTCATTGCAAATAGTGGTGAAGTTAATTAGTTTGCTTCCATTTGTGCATAGCTTTACCAGTAGATTTAGAGAGATAAAAGAATACTAAAAAGGCTTACAGCAGGTGGATTTGGCCTCACTCCTCCCTTCAGGGACCATGGTTTGAGGAAAAACTCCTATTCAGCCCCAAAAAGACAGAATTCTGATTTCTTATGGAATTCAGGGTCTCTGCTACTTAGGCCAACATCTATTCAGTTTTCAAGAATAGGTTTCAGTTGTTATTTATGATATTTCCAACTTTGTATTAGATTTCATGATGTTTCACAATATTTCGCAAGTATTTCCATGCATGAACTAGGAAACTAAATAATGGAATTTTGTTTCTTATGTTGATTAGAAATCTTCCTTGTTTGAAATGATTCATGGGTAAATGCCAGTGATGTATGTATTGCAGGAGCTTTCAATAGTGCAGGGATATCTCATGTCGACAGCCTCAGCCTAACCTCATCTATCCATGATCACCAAAAGCCACTAATTCCATCAGCCAATTCATCATTCCATAAGAAAAACTTTCCAGGTTTGTTGAGCAAATCCAACCATCTTACACACTGTGGTTTGAGCTCTGAGGAAGTCCTAGCCACTCCCTTGCCTTATTTCTTCCATCATTCACTTCCCTAGCCCTATACCACCTTCCAAATCACTCCTATTGCTCTCGATCGGATCCTGTAAGAATACAGGGGATCCTATAGGAGCATTAGGACATCCTGTAGGACGACCTGCAGTGGCCTGTTTGAGGCCAATTTGGGGAAAAAGCATATAGGAAGTTAGGAGAAGACCCCCACTTGCCTCCCAAGCCATCTGACCTTTCACAATCATCTCTAACCCACCTGCCACATCATTGAGAAGATTTAGCATTCACATTTTCACAAAAAAATGACAAAAAGGAAAAAAGAGTTATTGTGTTTATTGATATGCACAGTAATAAAATGTTTGGCTATTTCAGATTGCATGCCTAGGATAGTTAGGATTACACACATGTTAACTTAGAATTCTCTAAAGCAAGATCTCTTAACAAATAGTTAGCTGAGTGGTGTTTTTAAAGCATTTATTTTAGTCTTTCATTACTGCAATAAACAATATTTCCACTCTTCCAATTAGGGTAAAATTCCCCTTTCTTCATTGACAATCAAACCTCTTCTGAATCAATAGAAGGTTGGTTTGAGAAATCATAGTGGTATATTTCCAGCTCAGCAGTGACAAAGAGTGGACCCATCACATCTGCTTGTGTATACAATAGTGTCGCCTCCAAGTTTGTACGAACCCCAGGTTGATAAAGTAAAGTTGGTAGCCCCAGGAGTTGCAACATTCTTGCTACGATACTAGTGCTCATCACTTTTTGGCATTGTTGTTAGGGAGGTGTCTGAGTAAACGTGATTTCTACTTTCTTTCTTACATTTCTTATCTCTTTCATTCCGCTATTAGCCTCATTTCTACAAAAGTAATTGTAAATTGGTTTGCTTTCCTTTCCATTTTGCAAGTAAGATTTCATTCAACAATTAGTTTCCATTCAGTTTGTTATTTCAATTTTGCAATTAGTCTTAAATCTTGAAAAACAAAACAAAACAAAAACACTTCTTTCATGCCTCGTAGGAATATGGATAACTTAGGGAAATTTCTGCCAAATACCCCCACCACTTCCAACAGCCAACCTTCCCTCTTCTTCGGTGGTTGTGAATTGGAGGACTCCTTAGGCAAGCAACCAGAGATTTTTGAAGAGCTTGCACGGGGAGAAGAAGAAGGAGAACCCATTCCAACTGACCTAATGGCTAAAATTAGAAATGACAGAGGAGATAAAGAAAGAATTGAGGGTGCTTTTCCCATCAGAGAAACCAATGGGGATGCCAAGATGAAAAACATAAGCTCCTTTGCTCTTCCTCACTTCCATGGCCTAACCTCAGAAGATCCAGATACTTTCTTGTTTGAGTTCATTGTCATATGCAGAACTTATTATTACACCACTGATGATCAGAAGTTGAAATTATTCCCATCCATTCTCAAGGATGCAACTCTGCGTTGGTTCATGGGTTTACGTGGGGATGGAATCACAACCTGGGCTTAGATGCAACAAGCCTTCAACAACAAGTATGAGGACTACTGTAGGTCCAAAGACACTAAAGAGGAAATTTTTAGAATGACCTTGGGGCATGATAAATCCTTAGAGGATTATGAGGAAAGATTTTAGCTTAGCTACAAAAGGGCCAGGTGCACACTTGATCCTAAGTCACTGAAGCTAGTCCTACTCAAGGGGGTCAGGGAAGATATTTTGGACACCCTAAACTTGCTAGTAGGAGGGTACATCTACCAACTACCCTATGAAGATATCAATATTGTATTTAAGAACCATTCTAGGGCAGCTAGGAAAAAGGTTAGGGGTAGTTAACCAATGGCCAACCCATCCTCTTCCAACACATCCATAAAAGGTGAAATTGGAAATATGCTGGAAGATTTCAAGAGTGAAATGATGCAAACCCTTGCCCTACATATGTACACTATGTACATCAAGAGAAATCAGGAGGAAGCAGAGAGAGAATTAGCCATTTTCTACCCTAGATGCACAAGGAGGCACCCTAGGAATGAATGTCCATTAAACCTTATAGAAATCTACTCAGTCTATGAAGAAAACCACTCCATAGACAAGTGCCCTTCTCTACCTAGACTAAAAGTTGTGTATCAGGGAACTTAAGGGGTGGTTGTACATCTCTGCTACATAAATCAAAGGAGGCCTCATGGACCTCAACCATACTAGCAGGGCATGTAAGGGTCATCCTATGCATATTACAACCCTAATCAAAGCACATCCATTCCCTTTTGGGGGCCCCTTGCTCATCCCTCCTGGTCTACACCTTCTCCTTTGTCTTTTTCACCTCAGTACCATCCCGAGCCAACCAACTAGCTATTTCAACTATATACTCCTCCACAACCTTAGTGGAATGCACCACCCCAGGGGTGGATGCCCCCATACAACAATGCTCCAGCTTTATTACCTTCACCTCCTACTCAACCACATCTTTTACAAATTGCCCCACCTAAACAACCTCAGATGCCTGCCCCCCTAAATCCAAACCCAAAAAACAAGTATACAGTGGAGAGACATCCTACCCTACTTATGCTATGGAAATTTAGGAAATGAACCTGAGGTCTGGGAGAGTACTCCCGGACATCCAACCTCCATCTCCACCAAGGAAGGGTGAGGAGGAAAGAGAGGAAAGTATACCTAGATTGAATCCACCACCCTTTCCTGAAAGATTAATTCACCCAGTCTAGCCTACCCTAGAAGAGAATGAAATTCTAGGTGAATTGAAAAATCTATGTGTCAAAATACAACTTCTCCAAGCCATTAAGGATGTACCTATTTACAATAGACTAATTAAAGAGAAGTGTTTCAAACATACAGGGAGGTGAAAAAGAGACACCCCTACCATTAATGTCATTGGAAAATTGTCCGACTTAATGTTGTGGGAGGTAATTTTCCTGGAGTATTTAGACCTTGGAAGCCCTGTAGTAGATGTGCACATCAATGGCACCATTGTCCCACACACTTTGATTGATCTTGGGGCTGCCATTAATGTAATGACTAAGGACACCATGCTCAAGCTAAATCTCCAGGGTTCATTAAGAAAGACCACGACAGTCTTGCAGCTTGTAGACCATTCCATAATAACCCCTGAGGGGATCGTTGAGGATGTGATGGTCTCCATTGACTCCTGGGAGTACCCTGTAGACTTCCTAGTTCTACGGTCTAAGGCAAAGCTTAATGGCTATCCTCTCATATTTTGTAGGCCTTGGTTAGCCACTGTCAATGCCTACATCAGCTGTAGGGCTGGAAACATGACTATCTGTCCAAGCAGTTGGTCTTGTACCCTCTTGCTCAACCATCCTTAGAAAATGATTTACTTTTATGGCTAGAAGAGGAGGAAGAAGATGAAGTATACTCAACCCAACTCTATACCCTAGAAACTGCCATGGGAGGAGGACATTCAGATGAAGATGATTTGATTGAACACATTCTCCTAAATCCCATCCCAACACCTTGTCCTTAGAGGAAGTAGTAAAGGAAACCAAGAGCAACCATTAGATTGATCTATGCTTAGATGATTCAAACCCTACTCGTGTTAAGACAATAAAATTCGTCCCTAAAAGAACTTTGAAAATCAACCCCTCTCTTTCTGTACACGAGGAAGAAGAGTTGTGCAACATGCTAAGGGAACATTTGGATGCCTTTGCTTGGAGTTACAAAGAAATGAAGGGAGTGCACCCCTCAGTGTGTGCTCACCACATTTATATCAAAGAAGGTTGAAAACCAGTTTGACAACCCCAAAGAAGAATGAATCCAGCTCTCAAGGATATAGTCAAAGAAGAACTGCAAAAGCTGCTAGATGCAGGATTCATTTACCCTATCTAAGACAATGAGTGGGTTTCTCCTTTGGTGTTGGTTCCAAAGAAAAACGGGGAGTGGAGGATTTGTGTTGATTACAGGGAGTTGAACAAAGCAACAAAGAAGGACCATTTCCCTCTACCTTTCATCTACCAAGTGTTAGATGGCCTAACAGGGAAAAAGTTTTTCTCTTTCTTAGATGGGTTCAGTGGGTACAATCAAATCCAAATTTTCCCAGAGGACCAGGACAAAACCACCTTCACCTATCCTTGGGGTACTTTCACTTATAGGGTCCTTCCTTTTGGTCTATGCAATGCCCCTGCCACTTTCCAGAGGGCAGTCCTAAGTATCTTTTCCGATCTAGTCCATGTTGCAGTGGAAATTTACATGGATGATTTTACACCCTATGGGTGTGATTTCCAGGAGGCTCTCTCCAACTTGGGTAAGGTGTTGAACAAATGCATTGAAATGAACTTGTCCCTTAATCCCGAAAAATGTGAGTTATTGATGATTGCAGGGACTGTTCTAGGTCATTCAATATCCCAAAAAGGACTGTAGGTAGAACCAAATAACATAGCCATAATCTAAAGGGTCCCGCTCAGCAAAAATAGAGGGATGTCAGAAGTTTTCTAGGTTTAGCTGGATACTATAGGAGATTTTTAAAAGACTTTAGCAAGTTGGCTTCTCCTTTATTTCGGTTATTGGCCAAAGACTCTGAATTTTTATGGTCAGAAAGTTGTCAAGAGGCCTTTGTTGGGACAAGGTCCCTTAGAGTCAGTTTTGGGGCAGAAAGCCCAAGTTTTAATATGTAAAGTGTAAAGTCTCTGCAAGTTATGGTCGCGGAGCACGTATATAGTTAAGTGTCATAAAGGGTTTTACCCTTACTTTATGTAAGTTGTGTCGGCTTGTATAGACCTACCCATGGTTCGCAGACCATGGGATTGTATAAAAAGGACAGTCTTAGAGAGTCTAAGGGAGTTGATAGTTGATGATATTGATGAAGATGAATGTAATGGGTCATTAAGAAGTGAAGAGAGAAGAGTATTAGAGTGGAAGAGAGGCTCTGCAACTGTGTGCACAAAGTCCTAGAGTAGAGTCTGCAGCTGAGTGCGTGGACCCCTGCAGCTGAGTGCGCAGGGTAGTCTTGAGTCTGTAAGTAGAACTGAAGTATCAATAAAGATATTTTTCTGGAAATGTCTGTGTTTTGTCCATTTACTTCTGTTATGAATGAAAGATTTTATGTTATGATGAATAATGGGTTTATGACTTAATACTGTATTGATGCACGATTGTGCATGTTTTATGTTGTTATAAGAATGCAAGTAATAATATCTATTTACGCGACGAATATCTTAATGCATGTTAAAGTTATCAGATACTTAAGCCGATTTGGGTAAATACAGAACTAAGGGTAATTACAGAGGCACGCAAGTGGTTGATTCACATGTTTAGGGTCCATGAAAGACAGTCATAGACCTTCGCGAAGGTCTAGAGGTTGATACAAGTAAGATATATCGATAATCCTTAAGGGATTATCGAACTGCGCAAAGGCATAGTTAGGGCATAAAACGACATCACGCTCATCTCTGGGTGTGGAAACTTGGTTCCATCATCCCCCCATACTGCTTTTGGTGAGACTTCAGTATGCGCTTCGCGGTTTGATGCCGAAAGGGCTAATAGTGTAGGGATTTGCTTGGAAAACTTAACTTTGAACCTGGGTCAGGACCCACTAAGCCAACAAATGGTTCCATTGTCAGGACCGAGATCTACATAAATGGATGTGTGATGTCGCATCACTAGAAACCAACAAAGAAAGAAATTGAGGAGTGGTTGGATAAAAAGATCCACAAATTCGCGGCGCAAGAAATCAAGAATCCGCGATTGACGAAAGAATAGTGGGGTGATAGGTATTTGTACATAGAGACACAAAATTTTCTTTTGTTCCTTCTCGATCAAACTATACCAGTGGATCGCTAAATTAGTGGACGGATAAGGAAGGTGGAGGCTTGACGGCCCAATAATGTGGACCCTGGAGTTAGTGCGAAGATTGGAAGCCTCTGAAGATAGGTTCGCCCGTGCTGTCAATCATTGGCTTGATCGTGTCATCGAAGGATTTGTGATAGAGTTAGCGGTTGATACCTTAATTAGCTACAACGAAGCAGAGCGACGCTTCTTCAAGGGACCGCGAGGTAAGTATCTGAGATCTTTGAATACTTGGATTAAAATGCTCTTGTGTGAAAAGTGGGTTATGCAATTACCTTGATGTTTGGAGCTACGTGAAGTGGAAAGTTATTTAGGGATAGAAGGAGAACAAGTCCTGAATATAGCACGTTGATTGAGCCTCCTCTGAGTGACGACGAAGGAGAAGCACATGCCTCATTGTAGAGCATTGTCTAGTTAATAAGGTAAGGGTTCTCGCGAATATCCCATCCATCCACACCACCTCCATCTTCACCTCTACCGCATACACCTTCGCCCACACCCACACCACCACCTCCACCATTGTTCAATATGGCAAATACAGTGAAGTTTCTTGTTTTCAAGGGCTTTGGAAATGAGGACCCATACTAGTTTTGGTTCATTGCGAAGGCTGTGTGGCAAGCCCAGAACATTATAGATGATCAGATGAAGAAAGCAATGTTGGTTACTTCTTTACAGGATTCTGCACTAACGTGGTACATTAAGTACTGCACCAATAACCTGACAACTACATTGGCAGACATTTAGACTGCACTGAATAAGGAATTCAGTAGACCCAAGTCTAAATCACAATCAATCGTGGGATTCAAGGAAATCATGATGAAGCCTGGCGAGACACCCTGAGAGCTAGATTATAGATTGAAATGCAAGATCCGTGAAGCTAACATGAATCTTATGGATGGGTAGCACCACGAATGGTTTGTGGCTTTGCTCTTGCCTCATTTAAGGGTTGCTTTATCACAGAAAAAGATTGGGACCCAGACAAAAGCCATAGATATTGTGATGAGATTGCATGAGACACCAATTCAAGATGCTGCTTTGGGAGTTCAGCAGATTCACGCGGAGTTGCAGAATCTTTGCCTAGAGTTCCAAAGTCTTAAGAAAGATAGAGTGGCTCAGCCAGAGGTGTGCGAAGAAGTTTGGTGTTTGAAATGTAAGAGTCAAGGGCATGATAAAGATCATTGCCCTGTCTTCACGAAATATGTTGTAGGAGGAGGGTCGATGCCTCTGAGGCCGGAAGCTCAAGCAGGGCCAAGTACGGGGCCCACGCTATGGTGAGTTATATGTCAAGTATCTGGAAAACATATGACTGAAAAGTGTCACTTGCTGAAGAAATTTGTACAGACAATGCAACAGCTCTTCTACAACTTTTGCAAATCAATAGGTCACGATGAGCGCAATTATTGTAGTTATGGGTTAATGATGGAGAGAACACTGTGTATCAGACGCAGACAGAAACTCAACCTTCAGATCAAGGTGCTGGGGGAGCGCGAGGAGGATATCAGGGGCACGGATGAGGCCGAGGCGGTGGAGGACCTACGAGAGGTTGGGCACAAGTTATTTGCTACAATTGTGGAGGGTCAGGGCACTACACACGAGAATGTACGAACCCAATGCGCCTCTCGTGCCGATACTGTACTCAGTTTGACCACGTGACAAAAGACTGCCCTGTATTAATAGCTAAGATGCATGAAAAGGGGACGCAACCTACCCAAAACCTTTAGTTGATGAGGGTTGAACCCTGCGAAGAAGATCCTAATGTGAATATCGTGCTGCAAAGTGGAATAACGACTGAGGTTGGCTTTGATTTAGAGCACCCGAAAGAAACCTTCATGGAAGCAAAGAAAAGCTTCATTGAGGCTTTTACCTCATGAAGTCAGGATAAGCAGTCTGAACAAATGGACCCATCAATGTTTACTACATTTTTGGAAACCTGTATGAAGTTATGCATGATAGCCAGGCCGTGAAAGGATTACCAGAGCTGATCCTTAAATGTGCTGGTAAAGAAAATACTCCTGAGGGACCACGCGTGGTTAGGAAAACTGGTAAGCATAAGGCAAGAACAGGGCGTGAGATGAAGCTCACCGCGCAGATAGGCGAATATGAAATGGACCAAGTTATTTTGGATCTTGGGTCAAATGTGAATGTTTTGCCTAAACAAACATGGGAGAGAATCCGGAGACCTGCGCTGCAGTGGTCTCCGATTCAATTGAGGATGGAAAATCAACAAAAGATTATCCCCATGGGAATATTGCAGGGAGTGACAGTAGATATTGAAGGTGCGAGCGCATTAGCTAATTTCGAAGTGACAGAGATTGTTGAAGATAAAAATCCCTACCCCACGCTCCTTGGGATCGACTAGGCTATTGACATGAATGGGGTGATCAATTTGAAGAAGCGGACGATGTCATTTGAAAGAAATTGCTCCACGTAGTAGTACCTCTGGACCCTGCAAAAGGACCGCGCTATACTGAAACAATCCGCGATTATGAAAGTGATGATAATTTGGACCATATTTATAAGATAACGATGTGAGATCAAGATTGGGCGAACCCGACAACTGATGAACATATTGCATGGGACCGCAAAATCTCCTGCACATCAGATTCAGATGAAGAATTAGAATGCTGACATAATCAATTGCACAAAGTGTCCACGCTAAGTTGTAACATGATGACTAAATCGTTGCGCTGTGTATCATCAGAGGTAAGGATTTTGCATTATGATGTTGGTATAACTAACGTAGATAAATTTGTGGATGCATTTGAAAAGGAAGTGCCACAGAAGCATTGCTTCCAAGCCTTGGACTTGACATTGTGTGTTACGCCTGCACAATGGTGGGGTACGCATAAAGATAATTTTGATGGATGGTGCAAATACGAAGGAATGATGAGGGTGTGGTTTGGTCGCCCGAAAGTGCGATTGACGGAGAAATATGATGGGAGGAGTGATCCATGTGATCACTTAGCAAAATGGACTGATGATTATGGACTAGAGCCACAACCAGAGTGGGTGCATTTGTTCTATCACACTTTGGACGTAATACCAATGAATTGGTACTTGGAGACAAAGCTCTGCCATGGCATGGATGAATGGGATATCTTGAGACAGGGATTCTTGATGACATTCAACTTTAAGGATGGATTCGAGTGCATCGATGAAGCACTGCAGGAGGTCAAGGCAACGATCTTCAGAATCCCACAGGATCCCTTGGATTTGATTCAACCATATTGGACCACCCAGCTGCGCCATGCGCTGGAGTGCTATAATGTGACTGTTGAAGAAGAAGAGGAGGATCCAAGGAACATTAATATCCCAGAGGCAGAAGGTCACCGCGAAGTTCAGGGGCTACAGATAGAAAATCCATATATCACTGCGTCGCTGAAAACTCGACAAGTGAACATTGGGACATAGGCGTAGTCGAAGTTTGCAAAGATAGGGGACTACTAGGACGATGTTATGGGGGATAAGGTCACTGAGTTGCTCCACGAATACCAGGATTTGTTCCCTACAAAGTTTTCAGACTTGAAGAGGATACTAGGCGATTTAGGAGTGATGAAGATAACATTGAAACTAGACGTGAAGCCTGTGAAGCAGAGGCCATATCACATTAATCCTAAGTACAAGGAAAAGGTTTGCTTGGAGTTGGACAAAATGTGGGCAGCAGGAATTATCGAACCAGTGGAGGAGTCTGATTGGGTAAGTCGTATGGTAGTTCAGGAAAAGAAGCAGAAGGATGAAATAAGGATATGCGTAGATCTTAGGAAACTGAATGATGCTTGCGTTCATCATCCCTTTCCAACTCCATTCATGGATGAGGTATTGGATAATGTTGGTGGACAATAAGCATATTCGTTTACTGATGGGTTCTATGGATACCATTAGATAAAGAACGTGTCGGAAGATAGGAGTAATATGACTTTCGCAACCGAGTGGGGATGTTTTCGTTATATTATAATGCCTTTTGGACTTAAGATTGCGTTGGCGATATTTTCGTGCATAGTCATTGCGGCGTTCAAAGAGTTCATTCACAAGTTTTTGGAGGTAGACTTTAATGATTGTACGGTGTTTGGGCTCGTAAAACGCCATGTAGCTAGTTTGCACTTGATGTTGGATACGTGTCGGGGGTATTAGATTGCGTTAAACTTGAAGAAGATCTTATTTTGCGTTCCTTTTGGAATCTTGTTGGGTCATGTTGTGTGCAGACAAGTATTAATGGTGGAACCTGCTAAGATCGTGGTCATAATTAACTTGGAGGTGCCAAGGAGTGTTAAACAGCTGCGCGCGACACTAGGTCATACTTTTTACTATCAAAACTTCATCAAGAGTTATGCTCAGATTACCATGCCAATGGAAAATATGTTGAAAAATGATGCTACATTCTGTTGGAATGAGGAATGCCCGTGGAGTCTGGATGTGTTAAAGGAGAAGATGGTCACCGCGTCGATCCTAGTCTTCCCGAATTAGAAGAAGGAATTTCATGTGCATGTGGATGCGTCATGTATTGCGTTGGGAGTAGTACTGACACAGGCCAGTGAAGGAGAATTGGATCACCTGATAGCCTTTGCAAGTGGGAAGTTGTCAAAGGCTGAAAATAATTATTCGAAGACAGAGTGCAAAGGGTTGGCTATGGTGTACGTGCTCCAGATGTTCAGGCATTTCTTGCTATGCGAACACTTTAAGATGTATACAAACCATTCTACATTAAAGTACCTGGTCAACAAGCCTATGTTAGGGGGGGGAATATGCAGATGGTTGCTGCTGTTTCAGGAGTACGATTTCGAAGTCATTGTGAAGCCAGGGCGATTGAATGTAGGACCAAATCATTTGTCGCGCATTGAAACAGGAGAGGAGCCTACCAATTTGGAGGAAGGGTTGCCTTACACGCAACTCTTTGTTGTATGCGTGACAGACAATCATTTTGTAGACATCATCCACTTCCTGACTACGAGAATGGCTCCAAAAGGATACACGAGTCAACAGAAGAAGGAATTAGTGGTGCGTGCGGCAGATTTTTCTGTTATTGCAGGTCACTTGTATAAAATGGGATCAAATGAGATACTGCGACGCTATGTGCCTGATTTGGAACGAAGCAACATCCTAGTTGAAGCTCATGGAGGAGTTGCGGGAGGCCATTATGCGGGAAAAACAACAACATAAAAGATTTTACGCGTTGGGTTGTGGTGGCCAACGTTGCATAAGGATTCTGAAGCATATTGTAGGGCGTGCGATGCATGTTAGAGGAAGGGCAGGCCATCGCGGAGGGATGAGCTGCCTCTGAATCTGCAAGTGTCATTACAGCCATTTGAAAAGTGGGCAACTGATTTTGTAGGACCAATTCAGCCTCCAGGAAAGAAGACGGGTGCGTGGTACATAATCACCGTGTCTAAGTATTTGACTAGATGGGCGAAGCGCAGCCCGTGAAGGACTATATAGGGGCAACAATAGCGAAGTTCCTATTTCAATATGTGTTGACTAGGTTCGGTTGCCCAAAGATTTTGATGAGTGATCGTAGTACCCACTTACTTAATCAAACGATTAGTGCACTGATGGAAAAGTTCCAAGTTTATCATCAAAATAGCACGCCATATCATCCTTAGGCCAATGGAATGGTGGAAGTGTTTAATAAGATATTGGAGAATGCGCTGACAAAGGTTTGCAATTCACAGAGGAATGATTGGGACATGCGTGTAACTGTTGTGTTATGGGCTTATAGAACTACCTGTAAGAAGCTGACTGGACAGACACCTTTCAAGCTGGTCTATGGCATAGAAGTTGTGATGTAGATGGAATATGTTATGCCTAGTCTACGCATAGTAGTTTTCATAGGAATGGCGGACCGCGGAGCCTTATAAGAGTGGCTTGCGCAGTTGACAGAGCTGGAGGGAGATAGATTCTTGGCTAGATTCCATCAACAAGTTTAGAAGGAGGGCGAAAAGGCATGGCATGATCGACACATCAAACTGCACACCTTCAAGGTAAACAATTTAGTTTTATCATATGATAGAAAGTTTGATAAGTTTCCAAGAAAATTTCAGATGCATTGGCTGGGACCGTATGTTATCAAGGAGATTACCAATGGTGGAGCAGTTCAACTTGTGAAATTGAATGGAGATCCATTTCCGGAAAAGGTAAATGGAAGCTGATTGAATCCATACACTGGGGATCTGACCAGATGACTATATGATGGTAGCATAGTCTTAATACTCCAGGTAGTTGCAAGGAGGCGCAGGACTATAAACTACACTACCCGGGTTGTAGAGCTACGCGACGAGGGGTCTGCTTTGAACGGAAGGGTGTCATAGCATCAGCAAAAGCGCGAAGGGAGTTGCACTATAAGAGTCGAGACCACACATCACAGCCAGAAAGTGGTCGTTACCATCATTGTTCATGATTTGACTACCAGAAGACGGTTAAAAGGAGAGGGCGACCGACATTTAAGGCATTTAAGGTTGAACTCAAGTGTGAAATCTTTGGAAATCTGATGCCAATATCGCATTTATGAGCAAATTTTGGGGGGAATGATCGAATTTGAATTCGAATTTGCCTATAAATTACAGGTGGTCTTCTAGTGAGAAACACTTTGCAGTTTGAGAATTTATGTGTTGTGTTGTCTGTTGTGTGAGCTCTTTGAGAATTTGCTTGCAAGCCCTGTGTCTGAGTCTGATTAGAACCTCATTAACAACTTCATGTCTACACCAACGGAGACCGCTAGTACTGGGGGCATTGTCACCTCTAAGGGAGCTGTCCCTGAGGTCGTGAGTATGGAGGTTCCTGCACTAGTGCCTAACGCGCCGAGATTGCCTAGGCTGAAGCCTATGCCACCAAGTGAGGTTCCCAAGCCTAAAAGGGAGAAACAGAAGAAGACGGTTTTGGTGCGTGAGTCACCAAGGAAACATCCAACTACATAGGCTCAGAGAAAAGAAAAGCCAACCACATAGGAGAAGGACAAAGTGGTAGACTTGGAGGCTGAGGAGGGCACAAAAGTCATAGATATTGAGGGGGTATACCCTATTTTGAAGTTGTCAGAATACATCCCTCCACGCCAGGGCAAGGTGAAGGTCCCGAAGGACCCAGATGAGGGATAGTTCCTCCTGAACACACCCCTGCTATCATAAAATATAACTTTTGAAGGTTTGCGCTTGGCTTGCATCCCACATCTGAAGCTTGAAGATTGGGATTTGGGGGACATCGAAAGATTCCCCCACCTGGCTATTGATACCTTCATGAAGTGATTTTTCTGCAAGGAGTCTGGTGTCACCGCGCTAGAGCCGTTGGAATGGATTTGCGGGCTAAACAAGGCAGGGTTGTTGAACCTACTATGGGTGCCTCACTACCACCGCGCCCCTATAAATTTTACAGTTATTAAGCAGTTGTTGTACCTTATGCATGACAAGTGCTTGTGGTTGAGTGAGCCAATACCAATAACTGATATGTTGATCCATCAGATCACATTGTTACCTCATTCTGGACTGAATCTAGCAAAAGCATTTGGCGGCAAGAAGGGAAAGCGCGACCTTGCCAAGAATATGAAGGACAAGTTCAAACTTGTCAAGAAGTCACACGGGTATTCCATTTCCATTATTACTGACCCTGCGGTGAAGTTGCCACTCAAATCTTGGCTGGAAAAGTGATGAGAAAGTGTCGCGCGGATGAGGTGCCGACACAAGTGATCTCGTTAGCAGCTCAGTGCGCAGAGGGTGTACAGTTTAACTGGGCGCGCTACCTGTGCAACGAGTTCCTCATGAACTGTAGAGAGGCAGAGGACTAAAGTAAGACCTTTCATTATTCATGGCTATTACTCTCGATTTTGCTGGTCGTGTGGGAGTTGCCGAAGGACAGCCCGTTTCCTCCAGTCGAGACAGAATTACCAAAAGCAGCCAAGTTTGCTTCTCTCTAGGCCATAAAGGACGCTATGCGGGATTGTGAAAGAAAAATATTTTGGGTACTGATGAAGGCAAGCATCCGCGCAGCCATCAACCAAAAGCTCTGGTTGTCACCAACTATCTTTGAGCAGTTATTTAGGTATGTGGAGTTCAAAGCGGACTTCCACCGTGTTTACATCCAGGTGTTGAAAGATCTGAATCAGAAGTGGTATGATCTTCCCTACTTGGCTACAGATGAGGTCGTTGCAGAGGTCCTCAAGTGATGGCCAGCAGATTGGAACACAACATCGGATTTGGCCGCTGGCACTAGCAAGTCCATTGAAAAGCAGAAAAATGAAGCAACCCGACGGAAGGTAAAGAAGTTGGTAGAAAAGAGGAAGAAGGAGACTGGGGAGAAGGCTTGAGCAGAAGCGGAGCGTGCTGTAAAGGAGCAGGAAGAGCATGGCTTTGACAGAAGTCAGAAATCTCCTTCGCCATAAATGGAGGATGAAGAATAGTCAAAACAGGGTCGCGGATATCTGGAGAGCACTCCTTTCCACGTCAAGCGACATAGGGAACAAGAAAAGGAGGTACATCAAAAGAAGACCAAAGCCTCCAAGTCGTCGCTAGATCCAATCGCCTTGACGGAGGTTGACTTGGATGATATTGGCGATAAGGTAAGGGACACAACCACAGAACTGTTGCAACTTTTTTAGCAGTAACAGAAGTAGGCACTAAGTGCCATACAGAGGGGTCTACGCGAGCTGCAGATCCAAACAACTCAACTCCAGGCCGGTGCAGGGCAGAGCAGTGCGACCTCAACTAGTTTGGCAACGGGGAACACTCAAGCAGCAGAGTTGGTCTAGTCATTGGATCTTCGGGCCATCGCACTTCTTGATGGAGCTTTGAGCGTGGAGACAGATGCTGACAAGGCTACTGTCAGTGCTTTAAGGAATATTGTCCTCAACTTGGTTGCACTCCCGAGTGAATTCCTTCACACATTGCAAGCAGGTGTCATTGCAGAAATTAGGGCTCGAGAGTAGCGTGCACTGAGCTTGGTCAGCGAGCAGAAAGTTAGCAATGAATAGATGTTCGTTGAGAAGACGGCCACACTAGAAGCATGGAAGAAGGTTCAGGAGTAGAACGAGTGAACTGCAGCTATGGTAGCCGAAGCATGCAGGATGGTTCCTGAACTGCACATACCAGAAGAAGCGTCGTAGGAGGCCAAGATTTGAAAGTTGGTTGCAGGAGTGCATGATGAAAAAATAGAAGTGGCCAAGGTTCAGTTTTGAACCAAACCTTAAAATCATAGAGCTTAAGTTGAAGTCATAGCCTTCAACTCCACCAGAGGTCAGAGCACAGCATGAGGCAGTTGTAAAGGATGCAGTCGCAACAGTAGATGTTGTGGTGGCGGATTGCACTGCGTTCTTTGAGCAGTCTATGGAGATCGTTACGACTTTGCAGGAAGATCCTAACCTGAAGAGTTTGAACAGAAAAGCCCACGAATTATAGCAGTAGTATGATGAAGCAAGAGCGATGATGCACACCGTCACTATATCACAGTGATTAGCTAAGCTGCATGAGGCAAAGCAGTTGCTCGAACAGGTGGAGGCAGCGCAACAGAAAGAGGTGGTCCTTAAGGCCAGATTGGGGCATTGGCTGGACGAGGCCTATGTTATCTCTACCACCATTGAGGATAAGCTTGTGAACATACAGAGGACACAACGAAAGGTAAAGAAAGACAGTGCGGGACTAGCAACAGAGCAACTGGTGGAGTAGATCAAGAAAGTAGCCACGTGGAGCGCGAATGAGGTAGCAGTGGCACATGTTGAGTTGGGAGGTCTTTGCAGTAAGATTTGGTGCGTGCCAGCAGAGTGACTCGAGGGTGAGTCACGATATTTGTGTTAGGGACTTGTTCAGACAGGGTCCCCTAGGGTCAGTTTTGGGGCAAAATGCCCAAATTTTGTTATGTAAAGTGTAAAGTCTCTGCATGTTGTCATCGCGGAGCGCGTAGATAGTTAAGCGCCATAAAGGGTTTTACCCTTCTTTTATGTAAGTTGTGTTAGCTTGTATAGACCTATCCATGGTTCACGGATCATGGGATTGTATAAAAAGGAGAGTCTTAGAGAGTTTAAGGGAGTTCATAGTTGATGATATTGATGAAGATGAATGTAATGGGTCATTAAGAAGTGAAGAGAAAAGAGTCTTATAGTAGAAGAGAGGCTTTGCAACTGTGTGCATAGAGGCCTAGAGTAGAGTCTACAACTGAGTGCATGGACCCCTGCAGCTGAGTGAGTAGGGTAGTCTTGAGTTTGTAAGCAGAACTGAAGTATCAATAAAGAGATTATTTTGGAAATATCTGTGTTTTGTCCATTTACTTCTGTTATGAATGAATGCATTTATGTTATGATGAATAATGGGGTTATGACTTAATACTATATTGATGCACAATTCTGCATGTTTTACGTTGTTATAAGAACGCAAGTAATAATATCTATTTACGCAATGAATATCTTAATGCATGTTAAATTTATCATATACTTAAGCCGATCTGGGTAAATACGGAACTAAGGGTAATTAAAGAGGTGCGTAAGTGGTTGATTCACCTGTTTAGGGTCCACGAAAGACAGTCATAGACCTTCGCGAAGGTCTAGAGGTTGATACAAGGAAGATATATCGATAAGCCTTAAGGGCTTATCAATCGGCGTGAAGGCAAAGTTAGGGCATAAAATGACATCACGCTCATCTCTAGGTGCTGAAACTTGTATCCAGCATCCCCCCATACTGCTTCGGGTGAGACTTCAGTCCGCGCTCCGCGGGTTGATGTTGAAAGGGCTAGTAATTTAGGGATTTGTTTGGCAAACTTAACTCTGAACCTGGATCAGGACCCACTAAGCCAACAACCTTGGACACTCTAAAGGACAAGTTGACTACTGCACCTATTCTCCGAGGCTCAAATTGAGCTCTTCCTTTCCATATACATGTTGATGCCTCTCACAAAGCCATAGGAGCAGCCCTAGGCCAGATAGATGACAAGCTACCTTATGCCATTTACTTCATCAGTAAGAATCTGTCAAAAGCCAAACTAAACTACATAGTGACTGAAAAGGAGCTCTCAGCTATTGTGCATTCATTGAACAAATTTAGGCATTACATTAGAGGTTACCAAGCATTTGTACATACTGACCATGCTACAATTAAATCTTGATGAATAAACCTGATGTAAATGCTTGGATTATTAGATGGTTACTTTTATTGCAACAGTTTGATTTAACTAGTATGATAACCTTGGCAAGGAGAATGCTGTTGCATATTTTTTTATCCAGATTGACTTTGCCTGTAGGGGAGGAAGGAATGGTTGATGATTAGACACCAGATGAAAACTTATCCGCCATTTCAGTTCTCTCTCCATGGTTTGCTCACATAGCAAATTACTTGGTGTCTGCACAATTTCCACCAAATTTGTCCTCCAAGGAAAAGAGCAAGACTGTAAGGAAGAGCGCCCCATTCACTTGGATTGGGGGAAACCTCTTCAAACTAGGCCTAGATCAAATTCTGAGAAGATGTGTCAGGGAGGAGGAAGTCTTTGACATCCTTATGACATGTCATGATGGGCCTTGTGGAGGTCACTTTGCAACCAAAAGAACAACATTCAAGGTACTACAAGTTGGTTATTATTGGCCCACTTTTCACCAAGATGTGAGGAGGTATACTAGTCAGTGTGATTAGTGCCAAAGGATGGGGAAACCTACCCAAGGGATTAAATGCCTCTACAACCTCAAGTGACTTTCGAACCATTTGACAAGTGGGGCATGGATTTAATTGGACCCATCGACCCTACATCTAGGCAAAAGAAGTACATCATTGTGTGCACTAACTATTTAACCAAGTGGGTTGAAGCCAAGGCCATCAAAGCAGCAATAGAAGAGAAAGTGGCTGAATTCTTAAGGGAAAATGTATTTTATAAGTTTGGGTACCCTAGAGAACTGGTCACTGATCAAGGCAATCAACTTACATCTCACATGATTGAAAACTTGTTAAGCCAACACAAGATCAAGCATAGAACCTCCACTGCTTACCACCCACAAGCTACTGGGCAAGTGGAGGTAACCAACAGAGTGCTGGAAGGCATTCTGACCAAAGTGATTAGCAAGAGTAGAAAGGATTGGGCAGATAGATCAGTTGAGGCCACTTGGGCCTACATACCACCTGGAAGACCACCACTAGATTCACTCCTTATGAGATGTTCTATGGGAAGAAGGCCCTGTTGTCCATTGAATTTGAATACGACACCTTAAGAATGGTAGCACAACTAGATCTAGATCTCACCAGGGCACAACAAGAAAGATTTCTCCAGCTGAATGGGTTAGATGAATTTAGGATGCAGGCCCTCCTGCACACAGAGGTGACTCAAGTTCAAAGGAAGATTTGGCATGACAAGAACATAAAGGACAAACAGTTTCAAGAAGGTGATTAGGCTTTGTTGTATGATTCCAGATACAAGGATTTTAAAGGCAAGTTAAGGTCTAGATGGTTAGGGCCTTATGTCATAGAAAAATGTCATGATAATGATTCAATACAGGTAAGAACCATTGATGCAAAGGCTATACCTTTACTTGTCAATGGGTACATATTGAAGTTCTACAAGAATCCCTTCTCAAAGCAAGAATTCATCAATGGCAGCAACAAGACAGTGATGGTGGTGGAGAAAGTCTCAGCTTCCACCCCATCAAGTCCTTGAAAAAAAAGAGAAAAAAAAAGAAGAAAAAATAAAGAGACTCAAGTGAAAACCTCCATGAGGCACCTGAGTCCCACTGTTGGGTTGAAAACCTCTTAGGGTGGGCCAATGGTTTTGAAAAATAAATAAAAAGACCTGAGGGTGAAAACTTGTTTTGAGGCACCCAGGGTAGGCAGCTAGGATGCAAACCTCCTTGGAGGCAGACTAGTTGTTGTCAAAAAAGAGAAAAAAGAAAGAGAGAAAAGACATTTTTTTGGAAATGTTGCTTGCAGGTCAGCAAGAGGAGGATCAACGCATCTTAAGAGGAACAAAAGGACCTACAAAATCCATATTTTAATCCCTCCATGTCATATTATTCATTATTTCATCCATCCTTCCATCTATGGACTCCTCCAACTTAGTTCACACAGGCTTTGTGTTTTCTACAGGATTCCCTGAAAACCTATAGGAGTTTCCTGTAGGAATTACAGTGGCTTTTAAATCCAAAGAAAAGTGATCCTCAAGAAAAGTGATCGTAGAGAAAAGGGGATGGCAAGCCCGTGTCAAAAAATAAAACATTCACTTGACCTCATCATCCCCATGCCTTTCAACACCATGATACCCCTGCATCCATCCAATAAGTCAATTAAAAAATCTACAATTTTCAAAACGAAAAAAACAAATAGAAGAAGGTGAGAACAGAGGATAGAGGAACAATACCTGAAGGCTATACCTCTCACTTACCATTCACTAGAAGCCTTCTCTACTCATGTCAATAATCCTCATGCTCCAGAAGTGAAAAAGAAAAAAGTATGAAAGTTTAGGGGAGAGGCAGCTAGAGGACATCCTATAGGTTTCCTCTAGGAAATCCTGTAGCAACCTATCCCACAAAGGAAAATTTTCAGGGTTGCATCCATCTTCAGCACAAAGATTCCAAGGTTGAGGAAGCTCCTCCAGAGCTCAGCGACAACAACAAGATCACCACATCACTCTCCAGCACCTGCACATCAAAAGAGGCCAATACAAAGAAGGATATGCAGCAAATACACAGTAGAGGAAATCATTCTCTAGCATGCATCATCATCAAAGTATCTTACCCACAAGTATGTCATCTTACTCATGGTCTCTCATTAGCACGATATTATAAAAAATGTAGGATTATAAGAGTTGGTTTTATAAGTAAAGGTGGCCAGTTAACTTGGCCACCTTCGGCCAGTCGACGAGGAGGAAACAGTTAGACCACTCCACATGTGGCAATAGTCAAATCAGAAGAAAAAGGAGATAAGGTCAAAAATAGTTAAGTTACGAAGGAACAAAGTGGGAGATGGTTACGAGGTAAAGTGGAATGATGGACTGATAGTGGGACCAACGATCCAAAAGGAGGTGCTCATACTTAGACAACCAACACACCATCCCACATGATCAGCCATATAAGGAAATAAAACATTGATTTCCATGCAAAGAGAGCATTAGAAATCTCGATAATTCATCAAAAAGAGGTTGCTCTCGGCCTTCTTGAAGCAGCACCTACAGGAGACAGTTAGCATTTTGCAGCGCAGGAGACCTACACTATCCTACAGGATATAGAGCAATCAATCTACAGGATTATCAATGGGCACTAAGGGAGAAGAAATAAAAGGTTGTCCTTAACAGAACATAACCAGTGAGGTAGGAGCTATACCTTCCATGTTTTCCTATTAAAAAGAAGAAAAATCATCATTTGATAAAGGAAATTGCAATATAGGATAATTGTATTACAGAGTTAATACTCCATCCTCTCTTACCCACCAAAATTCTTGATTTTTATTCGTTCAAGTCTCCACAATTACCAGGGAAAGGTGACAGGGGATTTTAACAAGAGAGAATCCACTAACACAGTGAGAATTCACCAACATCCTCCTGTAGTAGAAATTTTCACAATGCACCAATGGATGGGGTTCTTTGAGACGATGAGAGGATACAATGATGAGGTGGCCAGAGAATTTGCTCTCTCACTTATACCCCTCACTAGGACCCATGCCACTGTTGTGGTGAAAGGCATATCGGTAGAAATCACCCCTGAAGTTATAAGCAGAATCACTGCACTCCCTTTAGGGTTACCTCGAAGAAAATAAGATAAGGGTAACATCACCCTTGCAAAGAAGAAATTATTTTTAGAAGGGGAGGAGCCAATGGAAGACAAAAATGGGGTCAGAAGAGGAAGAATTCCATACCCTTAGAATGAAGTTAGTTATCACCTCATTAAATACATATCATGTGAAGGGAGATACAATGTGGTGTATGGATACCACTTCAGACTCCTACAAGAACTGAATTTTGGAGCAGACACACCTCCTCAAAACAGATTAATTATACCCCAACTTTCTTCTTCAATAACTGATAGATATGAGCATCAAAGTGCATGAGGGAAAACCTCAACAACTATCCCATCATGGGTTGATAAAACTTATTCTAGAAGATGCTCTACAAAACCTAAGACTCCCTATCACATGGACAACATTCAGAGACATGTAGGCAGAGGGAGCAATTCAAGTTCTGGAATATGAAAAAAGAACCACTGCTAGTGAGAGGGATGAAGAAAAAAAAGGAGAAAATGAAGAGGAAACGGAGGAAGAAAAGGAGGCGGAAAATGAAGAAGAAAAAGAAAAATAAACAAAAGAAGAGACAGATGAGCAGAGTGAAGAACTAGAGGAAGAAGAGAAAGAGAAAGACAAGGATAAGAAGGAGAATGGAAAAGAGGAAACAGAACAGAAGGAAGAACAAAGATCTACAGTTCAAGGCAGAGAAAGGGAAGAATCACCAAAGGTATCTCCCGAACCCACAGAGAAAGAGGCAGCAGCTGCTCTTATTGCATTAAGTACACCTATCAAGTCAAAAGGGAAGAGGTAAAGACAAACCCCACTGTACTTCAGAACAAGGAAGAGCACGAGGATTAGGTAGGGAAGACCTCAAACCCCAACCAAAAATCCTATTTTCATTGAAGACTCGCCAAGGCAGCAAGAAAAGGCAGCTCCTCTAGAGAGAAATCAAGGAGAAGGATCATTAGGACAAGCCTCTCCCAAATCTCCCATCACTTATGTTAGGAGGCCTGTCACAAGGTTAGCCTCATCAAAGGGAAAAGGTCTCCTACAGGAGACACTAGAAAACCTAAAGGAAGTAGATACCATCCTATAGGAAACCCTGTCAAACCTACAAGATGTGCAAAAAAGGGATCAAGAAGTTATCGCTCCACAAGAAACAAAGGAAGAAGACCAAGAATTGAGGGAACCTAGTCCACAGCCCAACCTTAGCTCCTACTACAGATTCATTGAAGGAGGTAGGGTAATCCTACAAAATTTTTCCATTCTCTTATTCTTTGAACTTGAAAGAGAGAGGGCAAGGACCCACAGGTGGATGCAAATTGCCAAGTCAAAAGGAGTGGAGGATGTAGGCCACATGGAGGAAAAGTTGAAAGAGATGGGCAGAGAGATAAGCAGCATAAGGGACAAAGAGGCAATGATGAAATCTCGGTTAGAAGCAAAGACTGCATAGCTAAGAGGACAACTACAACAAAGGGAAAGCCAGTTGGCAACTATGGCCAGTTTACCCTTAGAGGCAATCCAGTGTAGGATGCCAGCAAAGTCTTATGCCTTGTATCTCAAGGAACAATGGCTACAATTCCAAATCAAGACTTTAGCACAAAGAGACACTATGCCCTTCAAGGACTATAGACAATTCAATGATATCTATGATCAAAGCACCTTGGAAGATAGAGAAAAAATCACTAAGTTTTACCTACACAACGTGGCCTTGACAGATTTAAATGTGTGGGACCCAAATTCAAAACTAGGAGACTTGCAATTGATGGCCTTAGCATCATGGATGAATCATGAGGAGGCAAGAGCTACAGAGATGAAAAAGGTAATGACAAGAGAAGAGACAAAACTCCCCATGGTCAGGGCTGAACAATCTAATCCAATGGTTGTCATCATCACCCGCAACCTCATTGCAAACGATCCTAAACTTGCACCTAGGTACCTTGCTGCACAAGAACAAGCAGTCGCACACTTTGAAGACATGTTGAGATTACTAGGAGATGAAAGCATGCAAGCTTGCCAAAGGAGGTGGAACACCTTGCCTCACGACTTGAAAATTAGAGAATACCATTCTCCTAAGAGAATGAGAGAGGCACTAAATAGAACACCTATGTATAAGCAGGCTCTACAAAGACTCAAAGTCAATTGGATTGGCTTGAGACTCAGTCCACCACTACTTTTAGGAAGGTTAGGAGGGATGAGAGAAGAAGAAGAAAGAAAGTAGTGGGAAGAGATAGAGAGGAAGGCAGGATTTTATTCATTGGAGGAATAAACTACAGCAAAAGCATGGGATGTCAGGGAGGCCACTAGAGCAATGAAGGACATGGATATAGATTAAGTTGCTCAGAGGATGAACAACACTTTCAATAGGGGGGTGATGATGAACCTCATCATTGGGTAACTATATGGACCTTAATAGACTTCCAAGCTTACTAAAATCAGCTCTTCTCATAATTCCTTACATGTTTTAATTATATTTTTCTTAATGAGATGAGTAAAAGTAAGATGTTATGTCTTGTGGTCTAATGTGCATCGATTGCAGGTTTTTGGGAGAAAATCATGGAAATTTTGGCTAATTAAGAGCAGGAACTTGAATGAGAGAAGGAGGAGAGATTATAGGAGATAGATCCTCCTCATTAAATCCTCACTCATTCGAATATTTCTCAATCAAATCACACTAGCTCAGAGTTGCAAGCAGCCGAGTCATGGAGATCATGGGCAGCCGAGCCAGTGACAATTAAGAACCAGTTCATCTTGAGTTTGGGAGCCAAGCCTCCCTAGAGTTAAGGAAGTTGTTGAATACTTTAGTTGTATAAATAAGAAGGCCTAGAGCCTCATTAGGATTCTAATTTTTTATGTAAGAGCTCTAAGCATTTTTGAGTTAAAGATGTGTGGAAAAACACTGTTATGTAATTTTTGATATGATAATGAGAATGAGATTTTCCTTGATCCAACACTGAGTTGACTTAGAGGGATGAAGCTCTTGGGTTAGGGCCCAACCCTAGCAGCAAAGGCTCCTCTTCTTGTACTTGTATGCTTAAGCTATTTCATAGATTAATTGTTGAATTGATTTTAGCATTGTTTCATTGCAAATAGTGGTGAAGTTAATTAGTTTGCTTCCATTTGTGCATAGCTTTACCAGTAGCTCTAGAGAGATAAAAGAATACTAAAAAGGCTAATAGTAGGTGGATTTGACCTCACTCCTCCCTTTAGGGACCATGGTTTGAGGAAAAACTACTATTCAGCCCCAAAAAGACAAAATTATGATTTCTTATGGAATTTAGGGTCTTTGCTACTTAGGCCAAACATCTGTTTAGTTTTCAAGAAAAGGTTTCAATTGTTATTTCTGATATTTCTAACTTTGTATTAGATCTCATGGTGTTTCACAATATTCTGCAAGTATTTCCATGCATGAACTAGGCAACTAAATAATGGAATTATGTTTCTTATGTTGATTAGAAATCTTCCTTGTTTGACATGATTCATGGGTAGATGCCAACGATGTATGTATTGCAAGAGCTTTCAATAGTGTAGGAAGATCTCATGTAAATAGCCTCAACCTAACCTCATCCATCCATGATCACCAAAAGCCACTAAGTCCATCAACCAATTCATCATTCCATAAGAACAACTTTCCAGGTTTGTTGAGCAAATCCAACCATCTTACAAACTGTGGTTTGAGCTCTGAGAAAGTCCTAGCCACTCCCTTGCCTTATTTCTTCCATCATTCACCTTCCATAGGCCCTATACCACCTCCCAAATCACTCCTATTGCTCTTTGACAGACTCTGTAGGAATACAAGGAATCGTGTAGGAGCATTATGAGCATTAAGACAACCTATAGTGGCCTGTTTGAGGCTGATTTGCGGAAAAAGAATACAGAAAGATAGAAGGCCCCCACCTGCCTCCCAAGCCATCTTACCTTTCACAAGTATCTCTAACCCACCTGCCACATCACCAAGAAGATTTAGCATTCACATTTTCACAAAAAAGGACAAAAAGGGAAAAAGAGTTATTGTGTTTATTGATATGAACAATAGTGAAATGTCTGGTTATTTCAGATTGCATGCCTAGGATAGTTACAATTACACACATGTTAGCTTAGAATTCTTCTGAAGCAAGATCTCTTAACAAATACTTAGATGAGTGGTGTGTTTAAAGCATTTATTTCAGTCTTTCATTACTGTAGTAGACAATATTTCCATTCTTCCAATTAGGGTAAAATTCTCCTTTCTTCATTGATAATCAAACTTCTTCTAAATCAATAGAAGGCTGGTTTGAGAAATCATAGTGGTCTATCACTAGTTCAGCAGTGACAAAGAGTAGACCCATCGCATCTGCTTGTGTATACATCACTGTCGCCTCCAAGTTTGTACGAAGTCCAAGTTGATAAAGTAAAGTTGGTAGCCCCAAGAGTTGCAGCATTCTTGTTGCAATACTAGTGCTCATCACACGATATAACTATTACAAAGAAATAAAATGAAAATCGGTATACTTCACAAAATATAAGTGGTCATCTACAAGAATGATTGAAAGGGTAATAACTTTTATAAAAATATATATATATACCCAATTCAAAGTACATTTTAAATTCAAATATGCTACAAACATATATTTTTTGTGTCACTAAACTGACCAATAAGAACATAGACAAAGTATTTTCTTAGTAATATGTAATTAGGGTTTTGTGGAACTTTAAACCTAGCGAATCAATGACTAGTAAATAGAATAACCCTTTTGAATTGAAAACAAAAATAAAACCCTAAATTGGTTATAGAGAATTTGACGAACAATAGCAGAAAAATATTACAGAGGGTTTTGCGACTTCATAGAAACACAAACATAATGAAAATAGTTGCATCATTGCGTGGAAGCCAAGCTGCCAGAGCAGATTCCAAAACCCTAATGACTTCCACATTCCTAGAAAGGGATCGTGTAACATATTTCAAACCATTAATAAAAATATAAACCAAAAGAAATCTAGAACAAATAAGGAAATTGTATATTCAACGAAATTAATCCAAGAGATTACTAGAAATTGACAATGTCGAAAGGAAAAAGTCCCTGCATGCATGATGATATAATATTTACGTGAAGATAAAACCCTTATGGCTAGCAACCATATGTTTTGAAACAATTCTTCACCAAAGAAATACCGCAAACTCTAAGGTAAGTCTCCTGTGAGAGCATAACATGCTATATTAGACCACAACAATATAATTGTCTGCAAAACTCCACCAAAGAATAAACAAAAACATGAAAAGAATTTCAAGTAACGGTAATATAAGATACCTCTAGTAAAAATGTGAAGAACTATAAGCACAATTAGAATTTGATGGTCCAAAGGGTCTGATATCATAGTGAATGGTGGAAAAAACCATAAAAATTCACCCAAACCAAAAAGGATTAACAATGAAAACAAAAGTGCAGAGTAACTAGCTCTCTGAGCGCCATAAGGAGAGTGAATGAATCAACTAACTATCGGAATAGTCTTTGTATCACTGAGAAAAACCCTAAGTGTGTTGACACCATTGATAATAGTCTTTGTATCACTGAGAAAAACCCTAAGTGTGTTGACACCGTTGATTTGGAGGTTTCAAACTAGAATCGTTGATGTGGTAGGTCGAAAGGACCCTCCATGGAAATTCCATATATTCACGTGTACGCATGGAAGGATCTAGAGGGTGTTTTATATACATATATAATGTCGAACAAAATACAACGAAATTAGAGCAATGAACTGTATAAATAATTGTACCACATTTAAATGATGAGCCTAAATAATATGTTTTAATAAAGGTTCAATAATGTAATATATTGCTATGTGATATGTGTAAGGTGTATATTAATAAAGGTTCCACAATATATTATATTACTACGAATTATGTGTAATGAACATACATATA
>APFE030825562.1:0-85643 GCA_000404065.3 Pinus taeda | reverse complement strand
GAGAGCCTTCTCCTGCCCCGTAGGGCTAGCTACGAGGCTAAATGGTTTGATGTAGCCTTGAGGTTTACCTTTTTCAGCCTGAGGTGAAATTTCAAGCGCTAACAGGTCTGAGGCATTCTTCCTATGATATGTGACTGCATGGACGTACAGATGTTTCTTGGGATATTTATTGATGAGATAAGCACATTTGGGTGCTATCTTACTATGATATTTGACATGAAGTTTTGGATAAGAAGTTTGTAGCTTTAAGCATGACCGAGGTTGAGTACGATGTTGTCAGCTATGAGTCAAGTTGAAGAAGCTATCTGGAGAGACGTTTGATTAGCTTATGGATATGACATGGATACATTTCAATGACAAAGAGTGGGAACCGATTGGAAAATAATCCATTATATAGATGGGACTAATATGCCTTCATATATTGAGACAATGTTGCTCTACGAGACAAGCTTAGGCTTGTGGTTGTCACCTTCATGAGATGGAGGATGAATATGGTATCCTTTATGTGATATATGTTTTTTTGTTCTAATATGGTATTTTATTTAATGTCTTGTATGGAAAAGATACAACTGCTATTGAGACATGATGATTACTAGATATTAACACAATGATATGTTGTTGATCTATAGAGAGCATCGTTGATCGAGGACACTGAGCTAACTCTTCCCCCCCGTTTGAGCTCCCAGGGTGTGGAATTGAGATGGAGTGCTCCTGGGGTGTTGGTATCCCTGTAAAATATGGTATCACTCCTATATGTTACTCATAGGGTTGGAGATGTTGCTCCCCTATCTTGGTCTTTATTGAGTATACCCTAGTTGGCATCATACCCACAAGTCAGGATTACTGGGATTGTCCCTCCCCATTTGGCAAATGGGTTAAGGAGGCTTGGGGCATGTGATCCTTACCTATTGGTAAGTCTAATATCTAGCCCAATATTGGATTATGATGTAGTTGTTCTACCACATGACTGTTCAGGGTCATTTTTGGGAAGATTAATAGCCAATAGGATGGGTTGAGATGTGATCCACTATATCACTTATTGTTTGATATGGGGTTGTAGATGTTTAGCTCCCCCATGATATTTCAGGTAAAGATTAAGCTCCCCTATGATATTTCGAATTGAGATAAGCTCTATGATGTTGATGTGGGTCATATATTTGGCTCTCGACTAATGTTTCCTAGGTGGTAGCACTGGGATCCCTGCTGACAGATAATCTGGGTGGTTGCAGTGGCTCCCCGATGGATAAAGGGTGGTAGATTGAGCTCCCCTCTGATGTCAAATTCTTCTTCTTTTAGATTTGATAATGTTGAACGTATGAGCAGGGAAAATCAAGAGATATGAAGGAATAATAAAGAGATGAATCAAGATGAACAATGATGATCCATGATGATGATATACTTGAGATTGGATATGATTTGATGATAAGATACACATGACATTATGCTGATGGAATTCTCCCTAGTTGAGAGGGAGTGTTAAAATTGGAAACTAGGGCCAAATTCCACTTTGGATATCTCATTTGATGGAGATGATGATTGCATTAAATTCCTCTTCTCAAGAGGACAAAAATTGACCAAACGATCATCAAATTTGGACAAGGGAAAATATATTTGAATTCTAAGCCCACATGTGCATATTTGATTAGCTCGTCCCTAAAGAAAATTGGATACTCTTGGAAGGATATAAATATAAGTGACCTCCACCTCATTTGGACATCATCATAGATCATTCTTTTATTCTCTTTCTTGTTTTTGGCTTGCACAGGTTTGAGGCAAGTTTGCAGAGAAATGGGTTCGCTTTAAGGTGAACTTGTAGGGTGTGAAGCTCGCGTGTAATTTTATAGGGTTTTGTCTCACAGTTGCAGGCTTTCTAAAGGAAATATTCAACTGGTTGCTGGCTTGCAGGCTCAGGGGAGTGATTGAAAGCTCCCAACCACTCGGATGCCACTTCCTTCCTGTAGCTAGGACCTAAAGTTGTATTTTTTTGTTGACTGAGGTTTCTTCTCATTGACCACAATGTTTGATAGTTGACCATAGATAGTGACAAATCATTATAACCTTCATAATCAGGGTTTTGAGTATGAGCAGGTTGAGTTCATCTCATGGATATTGTTTATTTCATTTTTTATGGATAGTTATATGGATGAAGATATGGATCATTGTACTCTCTTTTGTTGAATCATAAAATTAAAATCTAATAAGAAGAAGAATTTGAAAGGGTTTTCCCCATAGTCAGTTTTTCCCTGGTATCTGACCACTCTTGGTGTCTCTATGTGTGAATAATTTCCTTCTATTATTTATTTATGTTTCATCGAATTAATGATGATGATACTTTTCTTTCTACATAGTTGCATATGTCGTTGAATAATGATGTAAATAGAATAAATTTATGATGTTGTGAAGTGAATTTAATGTGTAAATGAAGAAATTAAATTATCCAAGCAAATAATAATATAGGCAATAGAAAAAATAACAGTAATGTGGCTAGGGAGATTGGCCCAGATATCATCAAGGCCCAAAGTGTTCCCTTAATAAAGAATTACTTTACCATGCTTCCAATGGTTATTTGGCTAACTGGTTGAGTGAGTGCCTTATAGAATTAGAAACATGATTTTTCATTCAATAGCATGTGACAACATGTGGGAATGGTAAATGGGACCAGGGTTTCACCATTTTTCAGGGAATGTTTGACATGGTTCCAAGAGATGAGTTGGTGGGTTGGTGAAACAAGGACTTATCTTGTGTCAGTGGGTGCCTAACCAACCAATGGGTGATTGGATTAGGTAACTAGATCCATTTCCAAAGTGAATATGTCTAGTGGGTAAATAGATTCCTTTGCATGATGTTGATGCATGATGCTTTCCATGTAGTTAAAGTATAGAACATGAGGTGGATGGATTCATTAATATAGTTTATCTCATTCAACCTTTTCTTGGAATAGAGATTTTTTTTTAACTACAATGAGATCATCTAAAAGTTAAAAGTGAATACCTCTCTAGCTAAGAGGGAGTGTTGAATTTTTATGGATATGGTTGGTCTTCATAGATTGTTTTAGCCCTCAAAATATGAAAGAAATGATAAATATAAATGTATACTTGAACTCAACTTCAAAAGAGGGAAAATAAAGATTTTAAATTGAAATTAATTATCTCCATGAGTTCAAGTTATATAGCATATATGACACATCAATTCAGGCTCATGAGGTGACTATATAAATACTACTTGTCCTCCTCCTCAAGGCACCAATTCGGATCACATATACTCATCTTTTTTTCACAAGTGAGAGTTTAGAAGAATAAATTATGAGGAAGCACTAGACTGAGATTCTTCTGAGGAATCGAACCGAAATATTCTGAAGCACAGTTGACCGAATTATGAGGTCAAGTTGACCAAATTTCAGAGGTTGTCTCAGTAGGCCAAATTTGTCTCTAGTTGACTAGGTTTGGCCTATGTATGTTTGTGGTGAATTTGACATTTTTTCTAACTTGAAAATATATTTTATCTCTTGGTGAATTGGACAATTTCTCTAAGAAAAGGTTGTTGGTTTTTTCCCTAGTTAGGGTTTTCCCAGGATAAAATTTTGTGTCTCTTTTTCTTGGTTGTCTCTTCATGACCCAACTATTATTATGGTTTCACTCTTAATATTTATATCTATAATCACTTAATGATAAATCTTACACAATACGAAAATCAATCATCACACATGAAGACCAGATATATGTGGAAATCCTTATGACAGAAAACCATAATTCTTCTTATCTTATTCAATCTTTGATTACATCAATTTGCAAGCACCAACCCCAAAAATTAATTTCCAAGCACCAAGCTACTAGGGGAAACAACCCCCAAATATATGAAAGCACCAACTTATTGTAGGACCCAACTTGATTAAGGCACCAACCTATGATGGAGGCACCCACCTTCTTCACCAAAACATAATGTACCATTTTTCACAGTCTTACAAGCATACAACATAATAAAAAAACCCAATCTGTATTCTTCAATCATCAATATTAGCATATCCTTCATTTAGTTTTTTGATCACTAAGACTAAAACTATTCATAAGACCTAGAAACATTTCATAACAACAAAAAAAATTATAGCCTCTTTCCCTAAAAAAAATTCTTCATGAATTTTCAAGTCCCCCTTTCAAATTACAAAATAATTATTTCCATTTGCCCCATTTTCAAAACTCAATTTGGGCCTCCCCCCAATGGGGGTGTGCATGCATTGGTACAAATGGCATGTGATCGGCCATCTGGGCCTGCCTCCCCTCCACGTGCATATTAACTCTATGGTGATAACAAGGTGCAATAATTAATCCTCTGGCATTACACTTCTCAAGCACTCTGAGGATAAACGCAAACGTTGGTACATGATTTGACTCAATTCGACAGATTGGGAAATGAGTTTGGGTGGTAAGGAGTTTGATAGTGGTCAGGTCTATGTCTTTGGCACCTCATTGGGGTTTTCGCCTTGGGTGAGGAAGGAATATGACACTTGTAGCAGCTTGAAGTCGATTAAAATCAGTCTCCTAGTCTACCCTTGGGACCTTGGTATGTAGAAAATCATGGTTCAATTATGCTCCCTCACTTCTGGTGGAACCAAGGCATTTTCATTGCTCTTCTCACTCCTAGCTCCTCTCTCACTCAGGCTGACCACCAAATGTTTGTACAAGTGTGTGGGTTTTTATTTTGAATTTGGTAATTTATGCTCTCTGGTCAAATCTCACCTTTGGATCGAAGGAATATATATTCTCTTGTTCATCATTTGGGGGGGGGGTTCTATTCATGTGTGGCCTTAGGGTGGTGTCTTCGAATTATTTCACTATGGTACCTGGGCTGGGTAAACTGGAGCCCCTCTCACCATCTTGGTAGTAATATAGGGATAGTGGCTCATCCCTGCTCGGGTCTATGGGTTTGTGGGTTTGGATTATATTTCTTCGTTTGCAGTTATTTGATAACTTTCTTAGCGGGCTTCCCATATTGTGAGCCACCACCACCCATGCACAACAAAATGCCATGCCAACGGGGTTTCCCTCATCACATGCGGGGGCAATAGGCCTAAGCAAAACACCTTGACTAGGCCATCATTCGTCCTCATCTACCTCTTCCAATAAGGAAATAGAGGATGTCGAGGATCTTTCCCTAGCTAGTTCGCCAAGCAAGATAGTAGCTCTTGCCTCTATGGAATCGATCGTCGAGCAGCTACGACACATACAAGTTGACATTGAAATTATTTGGGACCAAAGGTATGAAGACCGCAATGAAATTGTTGCGTATCTCACTGACATTCAATACAATAAAAATACCATTTTGGAGCAGTTGGACAACCTTAGGCATAACCAACGTTGCACAAGCAACCATCTCTATAGCTTAGAGGCACGGGTGGAACATATTGACTTCCACATTCATGACCGCATTGACTACTTTGTAGCTCCCCCTATAATTCTCCCCCATTCCTCTCCTTGATTCATTGTCATTAGTTATGGTTTCTTTTTGTGTCTATCATAGTATGTTAAGGCCTTAGAACCATCCAAAAATAATGTATGTGAATTGTCTATCTTGGTATTCTCCAACCCCCAATCTCAAAAATTATGGTCAAAATGAGGGATTGAGAGTTGTTGAGATAATATTTGTATGCTATTTTGAACATATAATGAAAACTATTTTGAATGACAAAAAAAAACTCAAATTGGGCCTCAAAATAACCCAATTTTTTTATTATAAAAATTATCATTTTAGCAGAATGACCATAACGGGTCAAAAAAATGGGCCTTTCTAGTCCATAGTCTATAGAATGTGCTTCTCCACCACATGCTCAAAAAAATGAACTTTTTAGGTTTGATAGAATGAACTTCTTGATTTGAAAAAAATTCCAAACCCAAAAAATAAAAAATAAAAAAATTCAACAATTTCGACAAGATTTGAACCTATGACCACTCTTAACAGAACTAGACCCAATGCCAACTCGGTTTTCATGTTCTTCATTTCTTCCATGCATCCAAAAAATGTTTTAATATGAATCAAACCAGAGGCTGAAACCAAACCACAACCAAAAGCAAATGTTGACAACATCAAACAAAGACTTGACCTCATGACTTGAGAGTCGAAAACCTTTGTGCTTGACCATTGTGCTGCAACACTTTTTTATGCCTTAGATTGAATATGTACCCTTCCATTCCACTACATCCATCCACCCACACACAAAAATAAATAAGTACACACACACACACATATCTATGTTTGTGTGCCACCAAACTAATGTTAATTCAAATTGGGTCCAATTTTAATTCAAATTTGGTGTCAATGTTCAAACCTCCATATGACTAGATTTAGCGCTTAGACCATGACTAAAGTAGCCCCTTGGGCTTTTTTTTTTTCTCCATATTATCGTGCCATGTGACCTAGTCAGTCCATGGTCAAATGTATGATAATGTTAGTGTGATTTAATTGTGCCACATGGAACTCTTTGAGTGGTGCCATGTGTGACTCAAATTTGGCCCAATTGGTGACCCAAAAATGTTGAATTTGCATGCCACATGACACCCTATAATGTTGCCATGTGATCATCCATGTTGTCTCTCCACATCAACCTTCTACTTGTGTGCACACCTATCATTTATTTCCACATGTGTTCATTCCACAATGACCTTCCACGTGTTGGTCCACCTGTCATGTGCTACTGTGCAACAATCCCATGTTGTCATCCAGCATGTTGCATTACCCACATCAATCACATGTCAATGATGTGTTAGCCTATCATTAGGATAACGTGTCCACCTAGAAGCATTATGTTGATGTGTCATCTAGGAATTGGTTAGAGTGGATGGGTAACATGGGGTATTGGTGTAGTTAGGAAAGGGGTTGGTGTTTAGGGTGATGTGGGGTGTGAGAATCTGTAACAAGGGGTAAGTGTTCCATAATGAGGGGTAGGTTCCCCTGAAGGAGGGGTGAGGTTATAACATTAAAATTTGCACATGTTGACACACCAATCTACTTTTGATTTCCCACAAGTGTGTGGATATGCCATAAAGCTACATGATCTTTAAAAAAATTGGTGTTTGATCCCTTTTCACCAACGTGCACTTTCAAACTGGCTTATCTTCTCATTATGGAGGAGTTTGACCAAGTGTGGTATATCTTTGGAAATCTCTCTAAGAGGGCTATCCATCTAAACCTTCTGCATACTCATTTTATCTTCATAAGTTTATAAATTCTCAATTATAGCCATGGTATCATACCTCCTTTAACATCAATGACATGACATTAGTTGTCATCAAAGGCAACACATTGTCCAACTATCTCCCCATTTATCTTTGATGGCAACACAACTAGACATTAATAGTCATTGATGGAAATGGAATGAAACTCACCTATCAAATTTTTGATCCATAATTTGATTTCTGTCTCATTATTCAATTTTTTCTTTCTCTCCCCATTTAACATCAATGGCAAAGGAACCCGCTAAAAATGGTTTCTCATCTAGTGACTTCTTACTATCGAGTCAATGTTTCGCATCTGCTCTTGTATCTAGCTATGGACCTACTCCCCTTTTGAATGAGATTTCCCACTATGGATAAACTCTCCTCCCGTAAATTCTTTTCTTCATGTTGCTACAATCATAATCTCCCTAGGAGTAGGTTGCAACTCAACCCTATAATTTTCAGCATTGATTTAACCTCCAAGTGATCAACGAATCATCTAAAAAAATATTTGATCCACTACAAGTGTCCCAACATCCAATCTTGAACTACTCAATTTCTCTCTCTAATAGTTTATCCCCCTATTCCTAAGCTCCTTCAATTTTTTGCATTCATCTTGCACATTATTTCTTCTTCAAGTTCTATCTCAATCACACAAATATGCTTGAAGAATTCTTCACTAATGAATTAGATATGAGTGATTAGATCTGTCATTGGTTCTTCCTGTTTCCATCTCCATGTTTTGGTGATACTTATTCTTTAGTAGTAAAACCTTCTTCCTTGAACCATCTCATGTTAATCTTGCAATCACAAGCTATGTGCCCTTAATTGTGGAATTTGTAACATTCTACATTGATCTTTAATATTGGAAGAAAATTCCCATAAGATCTACTATTACATCTTCTAATTTGATTTACCATATATGTGTTCCTATAAATCTGATTATATTATCTATCTATGAAATAATCATCCTTGGCATATGTACTGCAATCCTTTGCTTCATGTCCAAATCTTGTACATGAAAAACAATGACCAAATAATGTATTTTTGTACCTCCTTGACTGGAGTTGTCTTGACGAAGCATTTCTTCTGTAGTTGGTCTCCCTTGGAAGAGATTCCTCTCTTTGCTTATCCCTAACTCCTATTCCACTGTTGTTGTATATATCTTGAGAGAATTGGAATAAATTCATGATGTAGTTTCATTTTCAAAGTCTTCCTAGTTTCTTTCTCTTTTTTGTTGAATTTATGAGCATCTTGTTAATTCTTCAATTTTCATTGAGTGTTTCTTGTGTTGCAGAAATGCATATGCTTATGTTAATCCTTTCCTTGACTGGTGTCTTCAATTTTATTTTTGGATGAACCTATGAATGTATTTCCATAGCTCTTGAGTTTTTCTCTGTTTGGTGTCCCATGATCTTCCTTATAACCAAGACTTGTCTTCAATAATGGTAATCTCTGAAGTCTGAGGATGTGACCTAATGACTCAAAAATTTTAATGAGATTCACATTTTTATTAATCTGATATGAGGTATTTCTAGCTCTTTTCTTAAAAGAAAATTTTCTTCTTCCAATTTTTCACATTGTTCTTCCTTTTCTTTTAACTACTCTGACATAATTCCCTTTATCCTCTTAGTTTCTGCTAGTTCATTTTAAAAAAGGATGACAAAATTTGCATCATTGTCTTTATCTTTATGTTCTTTATGTTTTTCTAATTGATGTACCATTTTTCTTAGACTTCTTAGTTCTTCAAAAGAACTTATAAGTTCTCCTTCAAAGTCTACCTATCCACCAATCTCTTCTTTAGTATTTTTATCACTCATGTATATGAAGAAGATATCTCCTCTTTAGGTAATTTAAGAAATTTAAACAATTTCATAATTCATCATAGCTGAAAGCATAATAGTGCAATAATAAAATCAATCATCACACATGAAAACTAGATGTATGTGGAAATCCTTGCAGGATAAAACCACAAATCTTGTTGTCTTCTTCAATCATTTATTACATAATTTTGTATGCACCAACCTCCAAAGATATGCAAGAACCAACTTGCTATAAACTCCAACCTAATGTAGGAATCAACTTGATGTAGGATCCAAGCTAATGGAAGCACCCACCTTTGAAATCAGGAAGCACCAACCTCTCATGCAGAAAACCACCTCCTTTGCCAAAACATAGTGGACCACTTTTCCCAATATTGCAAGATCAAAACACAATAAATAAATCTAATCATATCAATGCAATATCAATATATTCTTCAATCATCATTAGTAACATCTTCTTCATTTCTTGTTTTGATTGATAAGACTAAACTTGTTCATAAGCCCCAAAACATTTTGATAATAAAAAAAATAGCCTCTTGCCCTAAAAGTATTGCCTTCATGAATTTTCATTTCACCCTTTTAGATTAAAAAAAAATATTAGTATTTCCCCATTTTTAAAAATAAATTTGGGCCTCAAAATTACCCACAAAACATTATGAAAATGAATAGTTTAATAGAATGACCCTAATGGGTTGAAAAATGCACCATTTCGATTTGCGGTCTACAAAACACACTTCTATAATGCACGATCGACGGAATGCACCTTTCAGGTATGACATAATGCCCTTGATCTCAATTCGATAGAAATGCCAAACCCAACAAAACTCGAACCCATGACCACCAGCGATGCAACCAAACCCAATACCAACTCGGCTGTCGTGTTCTTCATTTATGCCATGTGATGGGTCCCATCAATAGGTATATTTTGAGGCCCATCATGCTATCCTACAACCCTTAAAACTGTCCTTTTCTCACATTAATTTTCATTTTTAACCATAATATGCTTAGTAGGAAGACTAAAGGGTTCCTGTCATATTTCATGGCCTAATTTGATTAATATGCAGGCAAAAGAAGCATTTTTGGAGATATTTACTATGCTAGGGCTAATTGGAGACATCTAAAGAGAATATAGGGGGGTTTATCCACTAAATTAACTCTCCAACTCAGCTTGAGATCAAATATTCCTCACCAACTGCTCAAATTCACTAGAAGCCTAGGAGCTTAAGTGCATGTGAGGATCCAAGGGAACAAGATTCACAAATTTTGATATTTTTGAGGGAAGCAATCCTCCTTTCAAGGGAACTACCCTCAGAGACTTTTTGTATAAATAAACAAGCCTAAAGGCTCATTAGGATTCAAAATTTTGTGGGATATAGGAGTAGCTACTGAGAGCCAAGTGCTTGATATTGTTATTTTCATATTTCATATTATGTATGTGACTCATTTTCTATTAGTGAAAATTTTATTGTTATCTTGCATCTGAATTAACTTTGGAGGGATGAAACCCTTAGGTTTGAGCGTGACCTAGAGGATTTAGTCCCACTCATGTATTATTTCCTTTTCCTTGTTCAATTCATTGCATTTCTTTCCTTGTTTAAGTAGAAATTATATTACAAAAATTGTAGTTGCAGGTTTGACCAATACCTCTCTTGGGGAAGTGTGGATGGAATATCTACAACAACAAGCCAAAGACATGTGTTTATGATTTATTGGAAATTTATTAATTTTTTTTATTAAAACTCTTCTGCATGCTTGGTTTATGGAACTTATAAGTTAGTAGCATTTATTTTTCAATTACAGTAGGCATATGTTAGAGTAGATCTTAAAGAAATAAAATTCAACTTATCCTTTCCACTTTGATTCGTTTTGTTGAAATATTGATATTTTAGTGCATGTACTAGATTAGTATGTAGGGATTTTTGTTGAATTACAGGGGTTGGCACACTCATCAACATCCACTTAGGCTATTCTACCTTCCTCCTAGACACCTCATACTTCTCTCAAACTCTTCCACTGAGATCACCCTTACAGGGCCAATGAAGGGCACCGTGGGCATGAAAGTTTGTGCAAGATAGGCCTCTAAGAGGTATTGGGGTTGGTAAAAGAGATCCCACACCCTTAATTAACCTTCATCCACCTTAAATATACCATCCTTGTCCTCAAAAATCTCTCGGTCCCACTCCTATAACAAAACATGGCCTCCTATAACGCTTACTATAGTAGTCTTGTAGCACTACTTAAATCCAACTAGATTTTCTATAAACCTTGAATCTTGCATTTTGATGTTGAATAATGGCCCCATAATTTAATTTCGTGATTAATGGATATTCCAAGACCACTTCAACCCCATATTTTCCTCACTACAAACACAAGAGAGAAAGTACAATTAGACTTAGTATTTTTTAATTCCATAGTTGTGTTGAAGATTGAATTCCTCCTTTTCAAGCAAGTTGCAATTAGATAAAAAATTCATGCAAGTATATTATTGATTTGATTAGTGTGCAATTAGAGTAGCAATGTTTACTTCTACAACTAGACTAGTCTATTCCTTTAATGCAATTACAATTAGCCTTTGAGTGACATTTTCATTTCTGTAGTTAGAATCATGTTGATTTACTTGCAATAATGATATGCTTTCATAATAAATTATCTTTGTAGTTGGTTGAAGGAGTGATCTATGAATACATTTATCTGATCTAATGACTGAGGGTGACATGAGTAGAACTTAACTTCTTGTGCATATAACATTGTTACCTCTAAGTTTGTACAAACCCCAGGTTGATTATTTAAGTTCAGAGCCTTGGAAGTTGCAACATCCTTGATGCAATACTAGGGCTCATCACTTTTTGGTGTCATTTCCGACGAGGAGTTCAAGTAGGTGTTATTTCTACTTAGGATTTAATTGTTTTTTTTGCATTAATCTTATCGATTTGAAAGATTAAAAAAAAAGAGAGAGAGAATTAAAAAAAATAGATCTAGTTCTTTCATGCCTCATAGGAGTAGGTATAGTTAAGGGAAATTCTTACAAAAAACCCCCAGCCCTTCAAGTATTAAACATTCATTCTTCTTTGGTTATTTTGAAATTCAACCCTTTGAATACATGGGATTTAGAAGATCCTCTAGGTGAGAAAAATGAAAATTTTGAGGAGCTCATAGGGGAAGAAGAACCTATCTCACCTACCCAAATCATGGCTGAAAATAGACAAAATGATATTTTCCCTATAATAGAAATGAATGGGGAGACCATAATGAAGAATATAAGCCCTACTTCCCTTCCACATTTCCATGGTTTAACCTCTTAGGATCATGACACATTCATGCTTGAATTTGAGGTTGTTTGTAGGACCTATGAATATGCCTTTGATGAACAAAAGTTGAATTTGTTTCCATCTACCCTCAAAGATGAAACCTTGCACTAGTTTATGAGTTTACTTGGAGGCAACATCACTAACTGGGACCAAGTACAACAAGCCTTCAATTACAAGCACATGGATTAATTTAAGTCCAAAGAAATAAAGGAGGAAATCTTTAAGATGACACTAGGAGTGAGGACCAGATGAATCTTTACAGGACTATGAGTAAATATTCCAACTCAATTATAGGAGGGTGTTGTGGCCAACAACAACCCCCCTTTTTATTTAGTTTTATTACTAATAATAAATAAGTGGGGACCCTTATTCAAAAAATTAAAAAAATAAATTAGTGCTTGTATTCCCTTTTTTAATAAAACTTACTATAACAAACTTAGGAGAATACCCAAAAAATCTAAAAAGACTTAAGTTTTATGATAAAGTTCGAATAAAACCATTCTCTCAATAAAGATCGTCGCATCACAAAAAGGTAATGGATGCCTTCCTACAAGTGGAATCCTAAGATTGCAAAATCGCGATGCGAAATCAAGCATCTAAAAGACACTCATTGCATCGCATGCCTCAAATATTACATAAGCTAAAATGCCTCAAACTGCTGATATGTGATGGCGCATCTCGCAAATCTCATGTCGCAGAAAATACATTAATAGAGGATTGCCACACACAACAGATTAGTGATATTGCGATCTACGATATTGCGAAGCAAATCGCAAAATCACCTTATCGCAGATCTATAGGACTCGTCGTTCGAAAAAGTTTTTCCATAAACCGGTGCTTAGTTATGCATGTTGAGTTAGTTGGTAATCATTAATGAAATATGGTTTTGATCTGATCAAAGAGCCATTTCATGTAGGGTGATATATTTTATATGTTTTCGGCATTTAAAGCTTTCCCATCACCTTTTTCCTTATCATTACTCTTACCTCAGTTGTAAAGTGCAGGAGAAAAGAGTAGAGAAGTATACATAGCAGTGTTCAGAATATCGTGGGAAAAAGGGGTAAAGCTCTGTTTTCTAAAGATAAAGAAATGATGCCCTTGTACATAGACACCACCTGCAACAGAGATGCTGGTGTTACTACTTGAGAAAGCATGCACAACCTACTCGAGGAAGAAAATCCCAGAGTAATGGAGGTTACAGCAACTGCAGATTTACGCGGGTCATCTGAAGCGTCAATTACAGAACTAGCATGTTCTTTCTTGCACTGAATAGCGACGAGGCCCAATATTCTTCCATACACGGACATGGTCAAATGGGTACTGGATAGTGCTGATATCACGAATAGACAATTTAAGACTCAGGGTTAAGAACACATGGAGCCATTCTTTCCACAAAATTTAAGGTTTATATCCTCTAACAAAAAAGCGCGCAAAAGGCAAAAAATAGCACCAGGGAAGCCCAGATCGAGAAACGGAGGCAGTTTCTGATGCATGGCATCGCCAGGCAAAACCCCTTGAGGAGGAAAGCCTTTAATCGCTCAGTCGCCTGTAAGCCCAAAAAATTGTAGGAAAAAGTGCTACAGGCAAAAGGAAAAACATGAACTCTAAATACCAGTGGTATTTATCAGGAATATCCTCGAGTGGTATGAAAATTTACCAAATGTACAACATCTATGGAAAAGCTGGAGACAGAGGGCTTAAGAATGAGCAAAGTCCATCAAAAGGTTAACCAAGTTGAATTAGGATTCTTACTGGATGTACTTGGTAAAACCACACAGTGAGTGCATGACTCTCGAATGTATCATTAACTCTACTGAGAAAATGACGCCAACACTTTCCAATTCCGTTTTCGCAGGAAAGCTAAAGTCGGAGGTCAGCCAACCTACTCTCCTCAAGCAAATGCTGAATGCTTGCAACTACAAGGAACATATACATAGATAGTTAGTTGCCAGTTTTAGTTTTAGTTTTAATTTTGCTTTATTTTCGCCTAAAATGAGGACAATCATTTAAACCACATCCTAAATTTTTGTAAAAAATTATTTTTAGATTTAGCTAGTAGTATTTAAACCCTTCTCATGCATTTAGAGAAGGGTCCTGAAATTTGTCAAAAACTTGTCCTCAGAACATGCACTTTTGCACCCTTTGAGGAGATTTTGATGAATGAAGGGAACATGATTTATTGATATCTGTGTTTAATATCTACTACTGATGTTGCACTTTTGTACTCTTAGTAGATGTTGGATTAAGAAGAGATAAATCATTATTGCTGAAGCCCATGAGTAGAACTAGTTATAAATGGTACTTTTATCTCTTAACGATTTCTTCTTGTGTTAAGGTGATATTCATGTTTAGTTATTTATATATGAATGCATGAATGCTTGAGTTATCATTTGGCACTTCTGTACAGTGATAGCTATTTGTTTATGTTTAATATATGAGTAACTTATTAAGCGATATGTTTTTCACAATTGTTTTGTCTAACTTTTTATACGAAACGATTTATCTTTATTGAATTCTTTTCTCATAGCAGTTGAATGATCTTTATTACCAATTGTTATTTGAAATTATTTTAGATCACATAACTGAAAGATTACATCCCGGGTTAGTTTTAGAATTAGATATTTTTGTTCATTAGAATACAATTGCATGTTGTTAGATTAGATTTAGAATAAAAGCATTTTACTTGGGAATTATTAGAAAGAAAATATCAATTCTCAACACACACACACACACATAAATTGGGAAATTGGTCCCATATCCCTAGTGAGACCCACTATACCAAATGGAAAAGGAGATGCTAACCAAGGTCCAGACTGGGTGGGTATCCCCCTTGTTTTAGCCCCGATTTTCGGGGCTTCAACATATTTGGCGCTAGAAGGAGGGCCCCGAATTGTGAACAGCAAGTAAATATAAATCTAAATACCATTCTAATAGTAAATTTCCCTCACCATCTCCCCTGACTTCTCCATTGCATTTAGAACCTTTAAATCTTGAGCAAGAAGTTGATAAAACAACAACCACTGCCACAAACTCGAATATTTCAGAGAAATCTACTATTGAAACTCATGAAGTTGAATCTTTGATCCATAAACTTCAGAAATTTTCTATATCACCTCAAAAATATGAAAAATCTCAAGGTAGTGTGACTTCGAAATATAATCTTGCTCATCCTCTTACCAGATTAAAGAGTGAAAAGTTTATTATTGAACCAACTGAGTTACCTCTACCTACAAGGAAGAGAGCAAGGAAATCACCTAAAGGTTCTGATAGTGAGACTCTTTCGTCATCATCATCCATCTCAACCTCTCCACCATGAAGTCAACCATCCACCCCTCCTCTTCAGATTATTGTCCACCAGTCCACTGGAACTTCAACATCTCCTTCTCAATCATCTGGAACTGTAATATCCTCATCTTCCCAACCGCAGGGATCATCTTCTGCGCTTTCGTCTGTTAGTAGTTCAACAATGGCCCAATCTCCATGGAATAACCCAGGGGCAGTCTTAATGCCTACGCCCTTGAGTCAAATACCAGCCCATCCTGAAAAATGGCTGCCTAAGTTTAATCCTCAAGTAGGCATGCTAGCAGAAGAACAGATAAACAAATTTATGTTATCTATAAATTTAAATGGGGTTACTAATGAAGATGTTGTTGTCTAGCTCTTTCCTTACACTTTGCAAGGAGCAGCTCGATCATGGTATTTCTCATTACCATCCAGATCTATCACTAGTTGGGATATTTTCCAAGAACAATTGTTGACTAAGTTCGGTGATGACAGGTCTACTGCAACACTAATTAATGACCTATCTAACCTTAGGGCTGAGTAAAAATAACCTATCAAAGATCTTAACTCACGTTTCAATAAACTGTTGAACAAAATTCCTACTGCTTCCAAGCCTAGCGAAGAAGTGCGAAGTGAATGGTACATCTCTGTTTTACCATCAAACATAGTAATCTTCATTGATAGGGATAAGAAAACAACTTTAGCTGACAATATGAAGGAAGCGATAGCAGTAGAGAAACATATCATAGCCTTAGAAAAGAAAAATGTCATTGACGAACGAAAATCTAAGAAGGTAACTTTTAAAGAAGATCCAAAGAAAAAACAATCGAAAGACCCATTCAATTTAGAAGGATTGCAGAAAGTTTTGAAAACCATGTCTAACGAAATGGTTAACATTAAGAAACAAGTAGCAGAGACTTCTAAAAAGTCGTACGAGCCTTATAGAAGAAATCCTTCGACTGATTGAAAGCCTCCCAATGCTATTACAAATGTTGAATCAGAAGAAGAAGAAGAGGAAATTGCTACCGAAGAACCTACCGATGAAGAAGAAGTTGTAGAAGTACAGGGTATGTGGGATTTCATCCTACCAGATGAAGAGGATCAAGAGGCATCACCGGTTAGTACTAGAAGTAGAAATCAACTCGATCCTCCTCAACCTACTCCTAAGCTGAAGAGTGCAAGCTCGATGACTAAGGATAAAGTCGCAGGTAAGAAAACGTCACCCAAAGTGACTCAAATAAGCCCAATCCAAATAGATTCACCAACTCCATCTAAAACGTTGACTGTTTCTGATGAGATGGAGTATAATATCATAGAAGATATGAAGAAGACTAGGGATAACATCACTTTTTATGAATTGAGCAAGTTAAAACATTAGCAAAAGGTACTTTTGAAAGAGTTACATGCAGTACCAGTTGCACCTCTGTCTGCCACTGTAATCTCGCAAACTTCTCACGAGATGGGAAGACCTCCAACTAGTGTGACTAATAAAGTTGATCCAAACAATATCGCTTTCATTGGAGGAAGGTCAAGATCTCATACTCCCCCATTTCTTCTTAATTATGAAGTTTTCAACAAAAAATTGCATAATTGTTTAGTGGATTCAGGAGCTTCATCTAATATCTTACCTAAATCAATATGTGCAAAGTTGAATGTCCAACCTCAAAAATCTGCAGTACACATAGTTCAGCTGGACCAGTCGCAGGTTGAAGTGATCGACAAACTAAATATGGTAGGCTATCATCTAACCCAAAGGTATGTCAAGTTATCGATATTTTAGTGCGGATATTGCAGAGTTTTATGGCTTAATTCTTAGCAGATATTGGTCAGAAAAACTTCATGGATACTCTGCAACCGATTAGTTGCATATGTGGCTCCCTTAAAATGGTAAACCAAATCAGATAAAGGTTGAGCGAGAAAGACATCAAAAATACATGGTAACATAATTGGAAGGAGAAAATGAACATGTAGCATACAACAACAATATAATTGGCAACTATTCTCTTGACTCTTTCTTAGGAAATTTTAATGCTCATACTTCGCCTTATTTAGAACATTCTGTTTTATCTAAAGAAGAATTTTTTTCTCAAATAGATAATTCTAAATGTATTAATTTTATAGATAATCCTGTAAATAAATCTTTATTTTGGAAGTTATTTTTTGACGATTCCAAGTCTAATGAGGGAGTAGGAGCAGGATGCGTGTTAATCAGTCCAGAGGGAACCAAAACTATGCTAACTTGTAGACTTGAGTTCGAGTGCACCAATAATAATGTAGAGTACGAAGATTTAGTCCAAGGATTATACAAAGCAATCATATTAGATATCAAGTATCTACAAGTATTCAGAGATTCTGAAATTGTAATCAGATAGGTACGAAATACTATACATTGTCTATCAGGTCATTTAAAGAATTATCAATCTTTTGTTCAAGATCTGACTGAACATTTTATAACATTCAATATTTCATCAATTCCAAGGCTCCAGAATGCTAATGCTAACCTCTTGGCAAACATAGCTTCCAAGCTCATTCCCTCAGAAGACTATAGCCCTGATAGATTTTCAATCGAATTAATCTTTAGACCTTCGATTCCTGATAACATTACCAATTGGAGAATTTTCAACGATGATCCTGATATTGTAAGCTTCCTCACATCAAAAGGATCTTGCACCAATCAGATAATTGATGAGGACCAACATGACTGACAATTGCAACAAGATAGCACTAATAATTCTATGCCAAAATCAATAGTCAAATTAGAAGACCTATATGATTTGAAAGATCGATTCAAAAGATCTACCAATTCAAAACTTCAAAGTTCAACTCTGAACTATGAATTAGTAAATCTAGGAACTGATACCAAGCCGCAGAATGTAAACCTAGGTCTTGGCCTAGCTCCTAAAGAAAAATTAGCATATGTTCATCTCCTGAAACAATACAAAAGTGTCTTTGCCTGTAACTACGATGAAATTAAGACTTACGACACTTCTATCATTCAGCATACCATCCCAATGATAAATGATGAAAAACCTGTCCAGCAAAAGTTGAGAAAGATCCATCCTAATCTAGAAAACCAGATCAAATCTGAGCTCAATAAATTATTGAAAGCCAAAATCATTTTTCCTGTTCGACATTCTAAATGGGTTTCCAATATGGTTCCGGTTAGGAAGAAAAACGGAGACATTAGAATTTGCATTGAATTTCGAAATCTTAACAAAGCTTGCCAAAAAGATAATTTTCCTTTGCCTCCCATGGAGCAAATATTATACGCAGTTGCAGGATTAGAATTAATGTCTTTTTTAGATGGTTTCTCTGGCTGCAACCAAGTTTTGGTCCATCCCGACAATCAATTAAAGACCACGTTTAGGACCAAATGGGGTACTTATGCATATCAAAAGATGCCTTTTAGTTTGATCAATGCTGGCGCCACATTTCAAAGGGCCATGGACATCATATTTAAGGGATTAGTAAACAAATCAATAGTAATCTACTTGGATGATATAAATGTATATTCCAAAAAACGAGGCAATCATCTCAGAGATTTAAAACAAATCTTCCAATGTTGCCAAAGGTATGGAATTTCACTTAACCCAAAAAGTCCTTTTTTGCATTAAGTGCAGGAAAACTTCTTGGATTTATAGTGTCAAAATCTAGAATCCATATTGATCCCGACAGAATCAAGGATATTTCCGAAATACCCTTGCCTCACAACAAGAAGGCTATGCAATCCTTCCTTGGATAGATTAATTTTGTTAAGAGATTTGTTCTAGATTTTTCAAGAATTGTATCTCCCTTACAAGCAATGATTACAAAGAATTCAATCTTCAAATGGGGCCAAGACGAATACAAAGCATTCAATCTGATTAAACAAGTGATTGTTAACGCTCCATCTTTAGCAACTCCAAATTTTTCCAACCCTTTCATTTTGTATACATTTTCCTCTGATAGATCATATGCTGCGATACTCACTCAAGCAAATCAAGACAAGGTGGAAGCCCCAATTGCCTTTTTCAGTTCAAATCTACAAGGGGCTGTATTAAATTTTTCAAACGTCGAAGAACAAGCTTATGCTGTTTTCAAAGCAATCAAACATTTCAGACCCTTTCTGCTTAAAACCCATACAAAAATCATAGTACCGTTTCCAGCGATAAGAAATCTCTTAGTACATAAAGACGTGGGTGATAAAAGAGCCAACTGGGTTACTGCCTTACAAGAATACGACACATAAATTAAACCAGCAATATTGTAAAAGGTCAAGGCTTTTGCAAAATGCTGGCTAGAGCATCACTCATTTCCGAAATACCATCTTCAGAAGTACAAATGTACGAGGTAAGCCTAAACGATGTTGAATCATTATATGTTGATATCATATTTTATCTAAAGAATGGATATGCCCCTTCAAATCTAGATCATACAAATGAAAGAGCCCTAAGGTTGAAGGCTAAGCAATATCAGCTCGTGAACGATGTACTTTTTAGGATGAATTACGATTTTGTCCTCCTTAGATGTCTTGAGAAATCTGAAGCTGAAAAGGTGTTGCAGGAACTCCACGATGGACCAGCAGGTGGACATTACGCTGGAGATGCTACCACACATAAAATCTTGCGTGCTGGCTATTATTGGCCAACACTATTCAAAGACAAACATAGCTATGTAAGGAAATGTCAAGTTTGTCAAACTGCTTCTAGGAGACAAAAGAAACCATCGTTACCTTTGCAACCAGTCAACATTGAACAACCTTTTGATCAATGGGGATTGGATATAAGAGGTGAGATTGTTCCTCACTCTTCTAAATAGTATAAGTATATCCTTACAGCTACAAATTATTTTACTAAATGGGTAGAAGTAGTTCCTCTCAAGACATCTAATGCCAAACACACCATTGATTTCATAGATTAGTTCATAATCACCAAGTTTGGTTTACCCTTTTCTTTAATGTTTGATAATGTATCGTATTTTTCTGGAAATTCTATGACTGAATTTGCACTCAAAAGAGGTTTTAAGCTTAAATACTCTGCCAATTATTATCCACAGGGGAATGGATTAGCTGAATCAACGAATAAAAACTCAATCAGAATCATTAAGCGAACCATTGATCAAAATCATAAGAATTGGCACAAATCCTTAATATATGCTCTATGGGTAGACCAAATAATGCAGAAGTGGTCCTTCCAACTCATCTAGCGATTCCCTCTTTGGCCTTAGTTCAATTTATTGATGAAACACCAACTTCTTCCTTACAACTAAGGAAACTGCAAATCCTTAAGCTAGAAGAGCAACAAGAAAAGGATAAAATAAATCATGCTCATCACCAAGCATTAGTAAAAGCTTCTTTTGATTCAAACATGATATCTAGAAAGGACTTTCAGATTGGATATCTAGTTTTAAAATGGGATAAGGTTCATGAGGAAAAGGGCAAACATACAAAATTTCAACGAATGTGGCTTGGCCCTTTTCAAATTGCACAAATCATATGTCCATCTACTTTTATGTTACATGATTTAACAGGAAAAAGAGAGTCTTTACTTGTTAACTGGCAGATCCTCAAAAAATACTTTACATAGGAGATCATTCTTCTATTTTTGTAAATTAGTTGTAAATGGTTACATTTGGAATTCATGAAAAAGACAAGTATTTCTTTTAGATTTTGTTTTTTTTCTTGTATAAATAAGAACTGATTTAGAAAATTGGTCATTATTATTGAAAGATATAGTTGAAGGCTATAAGCCTGAATATGATACTATTTTAACCTTGTAAATTTTGATAAAAGGAAACCTTTAGTGGGAATTTGTTTTATATCAGTCAAATGAAAGGCATCAATAACAAAATGAAGATTCTCTATAGAAAATCTCTTTCCAAAAAACTCTACCATTTTCTTCCAAATCTATTCTTAAGGAAACAATGACTTCTTCCCCACCTAGCGAATTATGAGCTTCAAGGAATAATCCATCGATACACTTTGACTTAAAGAATAAGAGGTCTCATCACGAGCCGACTTATCATGATTATAGATATTATAGCTTATTGACTTTTCCAAAACTACATACCACAACAGGGCGATGACTCGAGATTGTTGCAATCAAAAGATAAGGGGTCTCATCACAAGGCAACTTGTTCAACAAAGTTATAAATCAAGTGAATGGCACTGTCATAATTTGGCTACCAAACCAAGGCATTGTCTTTTAAGGATTAAAAGAAAATAAAAGCAATAAGTGTAGATATGGATTTCCCTTTGAAAATCGTATATTTCTCCAAGTAGGATACAAGATCATTGCTGGGTAACAGTTAACCCTGTCGAGGCTATAAACGCCTACTAGCAATAGAGGCTCTACCTATGAAAAATGACCATATTTAAAATTGATTTACAAAGAAGCCTTTGTTTTTATCTTTATAAACCAAGTAGTGACTGATGTAGATACAATGACTAGCTCTAGGAAGTAAATAACCAAAGTTAACATAGAAGAAACAAACTATTATAGACAACTGAAAGCATGATGTACTTTATCTTTCCATAATAAAGTTTGATTTGCTAGAAAAGTTTCTATTTTGGAAGTTTAGAAAATTCAAAAGAAAAGCAGAGATAACTGGTTCTTCCAAGTGAATCGGCAATTGTTGTGGCCAACAACAACCCCCCTTCTTATTTAGTTTTATTACTAATACTAAATAAGTGGGGACCCTTATTCAAAAAATTAAAAAAATAAATTAGTGCTTGTATTCCCTTTTTGAACAAAACTTACTATCATAAACTTATGAGAATACCCGAAAAATCTAAAAAGACTTAAGTTTTATGATAAAGTTCGAATAAAACCACTCTCTCAATAAAGAGCGTCGCATCACAAAAAGGTAATGGATGCCTTCCTACAAGTGGAATCCTAAGATTGTGAAATCGGCGATGCAAAATCAAGCATCTAAAAGACGCTCATCGCATCGCATGCCTCAAATATCACGTAAGATGAAATGCCTCAAACCACCGATATGCAATGGCGCATCTCACAAATTGCATGTTGCAGAAAACACATTCTAGATGATTGCCACATGCAACTGATTAGAGATATTGCGATCTATGATATTGTGATTTGCGATATTGTGAAGCAAATCACAAAATTTCCTTATCACAGATCTACAGGGCTCGTCATTCGAATTTTTTTTTCCATAAACCGATGCTCAGTTATGCACGCTAATTTTAATTAATGAGTTAGTTGGTAATCATTAATGAAATATGGTTTTGATCTAATCGAAGAGCCATTTCACGTAGGGTGATATATTTTATATGTTTTCGGCATTTAAAGTCACCTTTTTCCTTATCATTACTCTTACCTCATTTATAAACTCCAGGAGCAAAGAGCAGAGAAGTATACATAGCAATGTTTAGAATATCATGGGAAAGAAGGGTAAAGCTCCGAGTTCTGAAGATAAAGAAACGACACCCTTGTACACAGACACCACCTACAACAGAGATGCTGGTGTTACTACTTGAGAAAGCATGCATAACCTACTTAAGGAAGAAAATCCGAGAGTAATTGTGGTTACAACAACTACAGATTCACGTGGGTCATCTGAGGCGTCAATTACAGAACTAGCATGTTCGTTCTTGCACTGGATAGTGGCGAGGCCCAAGATTCTTCCATACATGGACATGGTCAAATGGGTACTAGATAGTGCTGATATCATGAATAGACAATTTAAGACTCAGGGTCAAGAACTCATGGAGTTATTCTTTCCACAAAATTTAAGGTTTATATTCTCTAACAAAAAAGTGCACAAAAGGCAAAAATAGCACTAGGGAAGCCCATATCTAGAAACGAAGATAGTTTCTGATGCGTAGCATCGCCAGGAAAAACCCCTTGAGGAGGAAAGCCTCTAATCACCCAGTTGCCTGTAAGCCCAGAAAATTGTAGGAAAAAGTGCTAAAGGCAAAAGGAAAAACCTAAACTCTAAAAACCAGTGGTATTTATCAGGAATATCCTCAAGTGGTATGAAAATTTACCAAATGTACAACATCTACAGACAAGTTGGAGACAGAAGGCTCAAGAACGAGTAGAGTCCATTAAAATTTTAACCAAGTTGAATTGGGATTCTTACTGGATGTACATCTACGGACAAGCTGGAGACAGAAGGCTCAAGAATGAGCAAAGTCCATCAAAAGGTTAACCAAGTTGAATTGGGATTCTTACTAGACATACTTGGTAAAACCACATAGCCAATGCATGACTCTCAAATGTATCATTAACTCTGCTGAGAAGATGGTGCCAGCACTTGCCGATTATGTTTTCGCAGAACAGCTAAAGTCAGAGGTCAGCCAACCAACTCTCCTCAAACAAATGTTGAATGCTTGCTACTACAAGGAACATATACATAGATAGTTAGTTGCCAGTTTTAGTTTTAGTTTTAATTTTGATTTATTTTTTCCTAAAATGAGGATGGTCATTTAAACAACATCCTACATTTTTGTAATAAATTATTTTTAGATTTAGCTAGTAGTATTTAAACCCTTATCATGCATTTAGAGAAGGGTCCTGGAATTTGTCAAAAACTTGTCCTCAGAACTTGCACTTTTGCACCTTCCGAGGAGGTTTTGATGAATGAATGGAACAAGATTTATTGATATCTGCGTTTAATATCTACTACTAATGTTGCACTTTTGTACTCTTAGTAGATGTTGGATTAAGAAGAGATAAATCATTATTGTTGAAGCCCATGAGTAGAACTAGTTATAAATGGTACTTTTATCTCTTAATGATTTCTTCTTATGTGTTAAGGTGATATTCATGTTCAGTTATTTATATATCATTGCGTGAATGCTTGAGTTATCATTTGGCACTTCTGTACGGTGATAGCTATTTATTTATGTTTAATATATGAGTAACTTATTATGCAATATGTTTTTCACAATTGTTTCGTCTAACTTTTTATACGAAACAATTTATCTTTATTGAATTATTTTCTCATAGTAGTTGAATGATCTTTATTACTAATTGTTATTTGAAATTATTTTAGATCGCATATCTGAAAGATTACATCCCGGGTTAGTTTTAAAATTAGATATTTCTGTTCATTAGAATACAATTGCATGTTGTTAGATTAGATTTAGAATAAAAGCATTTTACTTAGGAATTATTAGAAAGGAAATATCAATTCTCAACACACACACACATAAATTGGGAAACTAATCCCATATCCCTAGTCGGACCCACTATACCAAATGGAAAAGGAGCTGCTAACCAAGGCCTGACTGGGTGGGTATCCCCCTTGTTGTAGACCCGATTTCTGGGGCTTCAAAAGAGGGCTAACTATACACTTGACAATCAGTCACTCAAGCTAGTTCTTCTCTAAGGGATCAGAGAGGATGTAATGGAAACCCTTAGCATGCTATCTGGAGGAGACATCTTCCAATTTCCTTATGATGACATTAAAATAGTATTTAGGAATCACTAAAGAGCTGCTAGGAAAAAGGGTAGGTCTATCTTGTTAATTTTTTCAACTACGGTCAAATTACACCTTGGATAGCTCATATTACATTGATGATGATTGCATTAGATTCCTCTCTTCGGGAGCACCAAAATCAACCTAAAGATCATGTTATTTGGATAATAGAAAGTTGGTTTTTGACTTTATTTATTCACTCATGTATATTGGGTTAGGTCGGCCCTGAGCACATGTGAAATTGGACAGATCGGACTCAACCCCAAGAGAAACCTCATGAAAGCCTATAAATAGAATATACCTCAAGTTCATTTGGACATATTGATCAAGCCAAATTTTCTTCTCTTATTTTCTTGGTTCGTACATGTCTATCGAAGGAAAGTTTGCACAAAGGTTTGAGATCTCAGTGATGAAGCTCACACTAATCTAGGGTTTTCTAATTCCTATGCATTATCATAGAACTGGGCATTTTAGTCCTTGGATGCTGGCACACAGTGTTCAAGGCAAGATCTTGAGAGCCCTAGACGCAGGCACAAAATCCTATGGGAGAATCTAGGGTTTTAGAGGCAGATCTAGAGGTGTCGGTCCCTAGACACTTGCACAGAGTGCTCTTGAGAGCATCCAGGTTGTCTAAAACTCATGCGCAATAAATGGAAGATATATTTTGGGGGTTTGGATCAGATTTTGTGTGTTTTTTCCTAGACACATGCACATAATTATCTAGGGAGCATCCGTGATACCATAGATGCAAAACAAACAGTTCACTGAAAGTGTCCAAGATTGTTATAGATACTTGCACAACTCCTCCTCCATGCATATAGGAATCAAATATGAGATTTTAGTATTCTGAAGATTCCTCTCAATGACAATAGTGTTCAGCACTATCTAGTATTTGACTATAATCAGTGACAACACATTAAAACCATCATAATAAGGGTTTTGATTATAAGAATGATTAGATCTATTTCATGGATATCATATTTTTTTGTTGCATAGATAAAGTTATGGATAATTGTACTCTCTCTTTCTGAATCATTTGATGATAATCTAAGAAAAAAAATATTTGCAAGGGTTTTCCCCATAGTGGGTTTTTCCCTGGTCTCAGACCAATCTTGGTGTCTCTATGTGTGTGCACGCTTTTATTCTATTATTCCTTTATGTTCTGATGCATTAATGATGATGATGTTGTTCTTTGTATATAATTTCATATGTTGAAAAATAATGGTGTAGATATTAATATTGTAATGATGATATGGTGTTCACTTAATGTATTAATTAAGAAATACAATTATTAAAGAAAAGAACATGTTGCCCTATGAAAATTTAACATGGTATAAGAGCTATGCTGAATAAAAGCCATGGAGATCACCCTATGATGAAAACTTTGATGGAAGAAATAAGTGGATGGTGGACACCTAAAATAATTCTAAGGTTTGAAGAGAACCCTAAACAACTCAATCATTAGGGTTTTATGGATTCTATGAGGTTAGGGTTGGAAAGAAAGACCCAGTTTATGGAAACAATAGGAGATATGGAACCTATCTGGTCAATGTGAAAATGCTTAAGCACATGTAGGAGATTTGATAAAGCCCTAGATGGGATAATCCCTAATAGACCCGGCTAGATAACTGAAGGCAACATTAGTATATGGACCTTGGATAGTGATGGCTCTTGAAGATAGGTTCAAGAGGGAGAGGATCACCTCTCATTGAAGATAAGTATTTATTGACTTATGTTGCCTCTTACTTTTGTTTAGACCTATGGATCTGATGATTATGTTTATTACTTAGAATTCCTACATATGTATTTGAGCATATGGATGTTTCTAACCTCCTTAATGAGATGTGATAAGTGAATCCCTATTGAGGATCATTTGAGATGCAGGAAATAAAATCTAGATATGGAATGAGGTAAAAAGGTACTTGATGAAAAGCTGACAAGCACTACAGGCTACCTATGAGAAGGTGAACAAGTATTTGAATACCACAAGGTATGCATGGTATGTTGTATTTTAGATGTAACATTTGATGGCTCAGTAAGCCCTAAGGTATGATGAGAATGTCTCTTTCTTTGGTGGCTCATACATGGGTATGAAAGCGACTTGGATCTATGTTTCCTATGATGAAATGATGCACCTAGTGTTGAACATTTTGATCTTCTTGAATTCAATGATGTTATATAATATTGATACATTGATACACTTGATGATTGGCTAACATCCATTCATTGGAAATCTTGATCCAATTAGGAAGGCTAGCACCTTGACTCTAGTAAATGATACTCTTGATACTTGTCATGATAGATTTCATGAGTCTGTTGATAATGGTTGTGATAAGCATGATGAAAGCATATTGAAAGAGAGATTGACATTGTTGTTGTTTTGGTAAGGTTTTATTGAATGACCTAACTTGATCCCATTGATCATGATAAGCATGGTAGCCTTGATGTTAGGGGTATAACTATGAGATTGATATTATATGTCTCTTACTACTTGTGGTCATGTCTTGATGACATATGGTTAAACTAAATGTCTTGACTTGATGAAATGACTTGATAGAAAGTGCTCATAATATTTGAGATATGATGTTGCATATATATGTTGCTTTGAGTCTAACCTTTGATGAAATATTGATGTTAGATTGTTTATAGTCATGATAGATATATTTTTATGATCTAACAGATCTGATGTTGATTTACTCTAGCAGAGACTGGTTGATGACATAGATTCCTAGTCAGAGGGAGAATCTCTTCTCAATATTATTACTTTTATGACTAGTTTCATTCTATACTGTTGAAGTATGATTGATGTGCATATGAAATTATTGATCTACAACAAAGTCTCAGATCTGAAGCTTGTACAAAAATTAGGGTTTTTGCTCTGGACGCTGGCACTGGACTGGGAAATATCGTCCCTAGACGCATGCATTCTAAGGCCTAGGTTGCATATAGGTAGTTAAAGATTATCCCATGCTAACCTGAAGGGAGCATACAATTGTTTGGTTAACCATCATCTGAAGCTTTCTGAAGTTATCTAAATTATGAACTAAGGTGTCTCTAACATATTCTTCCACTGTAATATGAATTTCGAAGTATATGGGTTAAATTGTTGATCACATAAAAATGAGGTATTGAATGGTCACCTGGAAGATGTCAATTGCATAGATAGGTTGTAGATAACAATATATGGAAGCAAGAAAAGCTTGAATGTTTGCCTTAAAATGAAAATGCAGATTGAACTTGTGTTTGTAGGTAACTAGGAAATGCATATAGATATGTCACTATGTTTGTGCTACAAGAGGTTAGCATGATTTGGCTTATTGATAAAGATGAACAACAGGTTATCATGATGCTTGAAAATAACTTTGAATTGATGATTGAGATATGATTTGACTATATATCTCTCTACAATAGCAAATTTGGACTTGACCTTAAATGAATAATGATGTGATTTAACGATCATTGGTTTCCCTTATGTCTATGCTATGTGGGAATAATGAATTATGTGAGTATTCAGAGATTGGCCTCCTTGTTCCTAGCACAATGTTTGAGGTATTCATAGTTGTGATCCAACATGAACATGGAACCTACATGACTCATCCTTGGTGTATGCATTTTCACCTAGTGACAGAAATGACCTGTATTATGATCATGATAATGACTTGATAAAGTTCGGATTGATAATGCATGGTTGATGACAAATTATTGGCATAATAATAAATGGAGTGAAAACTTGATATGTACTCTACCTATCACCTAAGTGAAAGAATTGATACTATGATATTTATGACTTTGATAATGGTTGTGATATGACTTATAAACTTTGATAAGATAAATCTATTTATGTCATGGTACAACATTGATTTATGTAATGTTGGGTTAGAAAGGCATTATAATTATAGAATTGCATGAAGCAAGCTCCCTGATCGCCATATGTCTATATTTTACAGTTATCTGATGAAGTTAGGATGATGAGTTCCAAGGTATGGATTTGATTTTGAATATGGTTATGGTTTTATAACCTTATGGTCTATCCTTGACAAGTGATGAGACTTTGATGATCTAAATTAGAGGGAGATGGATTTTAAATCTATAAATGATGTATCATGGCATGATGAATCAATTTTTGGAATTTGGAAATGAAATTATATATTGCAAAGATATTGAAAAATGTTTTTGAATAATGAAAATACAAATCCTTGGATACTTTGATTTGAAGTTCAAAGATGTTGTTGAACTTGAAATGGAATTCGACTGTTGATTGAAGCATTCATGTTTTTCTTTGAACATCCATCTGTATATATATGATGTGCATAGAACCTAAATAAATTTGTAAGTGAGACACTTCATTCATAAAGTTGCCACCAAGTATCCTTTGAAATATCTGCATGAGATATTCTGTCTTTGAGGCTAAGATATTTCTCCTTTGATATGTGACTGCATGGATGTATTGTTGTTGATAGATATTATTGGTAAGAACATTTGGATGTTTCTTTAGTATGATATCTACAATGATATCCTACACAAGAGGTCCATAGTACTATTAAGGATCAGTATGATGTCGCTAGCATGGCTAGCTATGAGGTAGAATGAAGAAGCTCCTTAGAGAGTTGTTTAAGAATGACCTGGATATGACATGGACATAATATGATGAAATATAGTGAGTTCTTATTGGCAGAAAGTCCCATATTTATAGTTAGGACCGAGAGACTCTTATAAATGAGACAATGTAGTTGTTCAAAACAAGATCAGGCTTTTGGTTGGCACCTCCTTGAGAAGGAGGATGATTATGGTATCCTTTTCTGATTTATATGATTATTTATGTTCTAACATGATATTTTATTTGATGTCTTGTATGAACAAGAAGAAAATGCTATTGAGACAAGTTGATACTAGATTTGATTATGATGAGAGTAGCGTTGATCGAGGACACTGATCCAACTCTTCCTCCCTATCTGAGCTCCCGAGGTGAGGAATTGAGATGGAGGGTTGTTGGGGTTGAGGGAACTTTGGAAAATAAGGTATGACCCCTATCTATTACCCATAGGGTTGAAGATGATACTCCCCTATCTTCATAGGGTCGAAGAATGTTACTCACATGTTTGGTCTTTGCAGATTATACCCCAGTTGGCATCATACCCACAAGTTGGGCTTGTTGGGAATACCACTCCTCATTTGGACAATGATTTGAGAATGTAATTTAGGTGTAAAACCCAAGTCTATTATGATGTAGGTGTTCTCCCACATGACTATTTAGGGTCATCAATGGGAAGATTAGTAGGAAATAGGATGGGTTGAGATAACCCTATTTGATTCTAGATTGAGATTGATCTCACTAATGAGATCCCAGGTTCGATATGTGCTCCCCTATGTGTTTGTATATCTTATTTCTTGATATGAGGTTGTATATGTATAGGTACCCCATGAGATTCTATGTCAAGATGTGCTCCCCAATCTGGTTACAAGTTGAGATGTGCTCCTTGGTGATATGCTCTCCGATGAAAATTGATGATGATATTTCGACTAGTATCTTGCTGGTACAGATTATAGGTAGCAACCTAATGGATAGAGAGTGGTAGCTTAAGATCCCCTCTGGTATCACATTCTTCTTATTCTAGATTCAATAATTTTCAACATACAAGCAAGAACAATCAAGAGATATGTAGGAATAAGCAAGGGATAGATCAAGATGTACATTTATGATTTGTGATGATAATTTACTTGAGGTAGTCATGGCATAATGACTACATGAAAAATATGATCAAGAATAATGTGTGATGACAATTGAAGACACAAGAATGACATATTGATCGATGGACAAATATTGGTAGGTCGAACTCTCCCTAGTTGAGACAAATTGCTAATTTTCTAAAATGCAGTCAAATTACACCTTCGATAGCTCAGATGACCAAGATGATGGTTGCATTAGATTCATCTTTTAGAGAGAACAAAAATAGACCTAAAGATCACCTTATTTTGATAAGAGAAAGTTGGTTTTTGAATTTATTTATTCACTCATTTATATTGGGTTAGGTCATCCCTAAGCACATGTTAAATTAGACAGGTCAGCCTCAACCCCAAGTGGACCATCATGAAAGCCTATAAATAGATGAGACATCAAACTCATTTGGACATATTTCTCAAGCCATATCCTCTTCCCTTATTGTCTTGGTTCAAATAAGTCTGTAGGAGGAAAATTATCACAAGGGTCCGAAATTTTATGGATGAAGCTCACACAGATATAGGGTTTTCTAATTCCTAGATGCTAGAACAGAAATCAATATTTTAATCATTGGATGCAAGGATACAATGGTCAAGACATCATCCAGAGAGTCCAAGACATTGGCATAGAAGCCTGTGTGAGTGTCTAGGGTTTCAAAGGCAGATCTGGAGGTGTCAGTCCCCAAACGCTCACATAGAGTGGTCCCAAGAGCGTCTAGGATATCACGGATGCATGCATAGTAACTGCAAGAGAGCATCTAGGGGTTTGGAGTAGATCTGGTGAGTCTTTCCCTGAACACATGCACAAAATGGTCTAGGGAGTTCCCAGGCTACCACAAATGTTGGCATACAACTCACAGAGAGCATCCAAGATTGTTATAGACGCTCACACAACTCCTCCTCCCTGTGTCCAGGACTCAAAGATGATATTTCAATATTCCAAAGATATATCTTAGTGACAACCATGTTCACTAGTATCCAATATTTGATTACAGTCAGTGACAACACATTACAATTATCAGAATAAGGGTTTTGATTATAAGCATGATTAGATCTGTTTCATGGATATCATAGTCGTTTTTTTGAATAGATAAAGTTACGGATTATTGTAATCTATTTTTCTAAATAATTTGATGACGATGTAATAAGAAGAATATTTGCAAGAGTTTTCCCCATAGTGGGGTTTTCCCTAGTCTTAGACCAATACTAGTGTCTCTATGTGTATGCATGCTTTTCTTCTACTATTCATTTATGTTCCACTAAATGAAGGAAGGATAGCACCTTGACTCTAGTAAATGATACTCTTGATACTAGTCTTAGACCAATTCTAGGGTTTGAAGAAAACCTTGGGTAACTTGATTATTTAGTTTGATGGATTCTATGAGGTTAGGGTTGGAGAGAAAACCCTAGTTTATGGAAAAAATATAAGATATGGAACCCAACTGGTTAATGGAAAGATATGTAATCACTTGTTGGATATTTGATAAAGACCTAAATGGGATAATCCTTAGTAGGCCTGGTTGGATAACTGAAGGTAGCATTGGTATATGGACCATGGACATTTATGGCTCTTGAAGATTGGTTCAAGAGGGAGAGGATTACCTCTCATTAAAGATAAGTATTTCTTGACTTATGATGCCTCTTACTTTTTTTAGACCTATGGATCTAATTATTATGTTTATTACTTATATTTCCTACGTATGTATTTGAGTATATGGATGTTTATAACCTCCTTGATGAGATGTGACAAGTGAATCCTTCTTGAGGATCATTTGAGATGCAAGAAAGAAAATCTAGATCAGGAAATAGGTAAAGAAGTACTTGATGAAAAGGTGACAAGCACAACAAGATTCCTAGGAGAAGGTACACAGGTATTTTAATACCACAAGGTATGCATGGTATGTTGTTATTCATCTGTAGAATTAGATGGATCGGTAAGCCCTAAGGTATGATGAGAATGTCTCTTTCTTTGATGGCTCATACATGAATATGAAAGAAACTTGGATGTATGTTTCCTATGATGAAATGATGCACCTGGTGTTGAACATTTTGATCTTCTTGAATTATATGAGGCCATCTAATATTGATACACTTGATGATTGGCTAATCTATTTGTTGGACATCTTGATCCAGTAAGGAAGGATAGCACCTTGACTCTAGTAAATGATACTCTTGATACTTGTCATGATGGATTTCATGAGTCTGTTGATAATGCTTGTGATAAGCATGATGAAATCATATGGAAAGAGAGATGGAAACTCTCATTTTTTTGGTAAATTTTGATTGAGTGAACTAACTTGATCTCTTTGATCATGATAAACATGGTAGCCTTGATGTTAGAGGTACAACTATGAGATTGATATTCTATATCTTTTACTACATGTGGTCATTTCTTGATGACATATGGTTAAAATGAATGATCCAGGTGGATGTTGGTGGCCACCCACCTATCCCACTTGGACCCCCACAACTGTCTCTTTCAATTTTTTAGTTTCCTTAATTGTAGCACAATTTACTATTTTTAGCAATTTTTCAGGTCTTGAACTTCCGGAGCCATTTTGAGGCCCTAAACAATGTTTTTGGGAAAACTGGGACCAAATGGTTCCATTGAATGATGTTGCTCTTCCCAAAGTTATATTTCTCGGACAAATATTTCTAACGAGATATTGTGCGTGTTAAACAGAGATTGTATGCCAAAGTTACGACCCCGGGAAGTTGATGTACTAATTTACCCAAACGGAGCCCACATTTTGGTGTTTCATCTTCTAGAGTTAGGTTTTTGGATGTTTAAGGTTTTCCATTGTTTCTCAACAATAAATAGGCCTTTGAGCCTCATTTTAATAGAGTTCATAGGCATGTAGTCACCACATCTCTTCTCAAAGATAAGCTACCATTGCCCTAGCTAGTTTATTTCCATTTCTGTTTGTAAGCATATTTCAATATTTTACAGTAATGAAATGAAATATTATTTTTGTTGCATCTCTATATGTATGGTTATATCTGTAATTTGTTGCATTCCTATTTAAATCTAGATCAATGGTATTAGAGGGATCTTCTCTTTATCTATTTTTATTTGCATGTCCACAATGAGGCGGGATATAAGAAGCTAGGGCTTGATTTGGTTGAACCTTTACAAGATCAACCTCACAAATCCCGATGGCTTCCCATGGAGGATGAAAAGAAATATGAGGGGGAAGGAGATCCTATCAAAATCTTGTTTGAAGAAGCCCTCAAGTGACAAAGGAACAGGATGATGGAAAACTTTACCCAAATCCTTCAGCAGCTACCCAGGGGCAACGCATCGGCTTCCAACAACTACTCTAGAAACACCACACCCTTTAAGGTACAAGTTAATTTTGAAATCCCCATATTCGAGGGTTAGATAGATGCATATGCCATAGATAAATGGTTAAATCTGTTAGAAGGTTATTTTTCTGTTCATGATTTTTCAAGTCAAGAAAAGAATTTTTTTCACTCTTCTCAAAGCAGCCCCCCACGTCAAGGATTGGTGGGAAACCTACTGCAAGAAGAAGGATGAAAGTACAAGCTCACTATTTTCATCCACACCCACTTGGAATTCATTCCGGGATGCCATCAAGGAGTAGCACTACCATGTCAAAAGCTATGAGGACAAATACATAAAGTGGACCACGCTGCGGCAGGGAAGGGACCAAGATGTGTTGGAGTTCACAAACAATTTTCATACCCTTCGCACATAGTTGGGCATCAAGGACTCTGAGTTGCATTTAGCACTCAAATATATCAACTGTCTACACAACTACATCTAGGATGAGATGGAGTTCTTGAACATCTCCTCGCTTGGCATGTCGTACCAATACACTGTCAAAATCGAGCAGAAGTTTAAACAAAAGAAGCGAGACTTTGGATCTGAGAATCTGTAGAACAAAGGACAAGGCCAAGGTGGGGTGACCCAAGACAACCCGTTGAAGCTGCAAGAAAATAACAACACCACGAAGTCAAAGAAGGACACATGAAAGTGGTATGAGTTACATAAGAGCCCTTCTCACAACACAAGTGAGTGTCAGACCAAGTAGTCGCTGGTGGCCAAGTTAAAGGCCTCAGAATTAGATGCATGTTCTAACTCTGAGTCAAAACCCGACTAGGGGAATGACAAAGGGAAGCAAATCATCGATGCAAAGCCCAGTGCCATTGTTGCCACCGCCAACGTCCAGAAGAATGAGCCTGAAGATCCAGAGGAGGGGGAGCATCTTTTCCACTCACAAATGTGGATGAAGGGTTCACCGCTGTAATTCATTGTCGATAGTGGCAGCCAAAAGAACCTCATTTCAGCGAAGATCATGAAGCGGTTGGGCCTACTGACTACACCACACTCTCAGCCGTACAGTATCGGGTGGCTTCACCAAGGATGAGATCTCCAAGTCCGCCAACAGTGTCGCCTTCCCTATAACATCAAGCCCTTCATAGATGAGGTATTGTGTGATGTTGCACCTCTGGATGTTTGTGATGTACTATTAGGCAAACCATACTTGTGGAGGTGACATGTTGTGTATGATTCAAGGCCTCGCGCTGTCATTATTTCTTTGGGTAATTCATTATATAGGATACCTAAGGTAGTCTAACCTACTGCCACCTCTTTGATCACTTCTACGAAAGGCAACAAGATCATCTCCTAGACTAGGAAATTCATTTTCTGTCTGGTTCACTCCCAAAGTAAGGGGAATATTGTCACCACATCCATGACCCCCGTGAAGGGTTCCTCCACGCAGCAACAACAACAGAGGGATACAGTCATGAAAGAACATAGGAACAACTTCTCCTCACCCACAGGGGTACCACACATGTTTCAAATGGGCGACAAAGTTTGGTTACATTTGCAGAAAGAATACCTTACAAGACCCCATCAAAAGCTTAGACCATTCTGACATGGTCCTTACAACATTAGCAAGGTTGTGGGAAAAAATGCTTTGGAGCACAACATTCCTCCATTCCTTCACTTTCACTGAGTGTTCAATGTGGAACACCCTCGACCATGCTTCCCACAATTACTGGACACATCAGAGATTGTAGAATAGCTCACCAGGGACCAAGTTCAATAGATGGAGGAACTCAACGGAATGGGGACCATTGCTTCCTAAGGGAGGAGAAATGATCCAAGTGGATGTTGGTGGCCACCCACCTATCCCACTTGGACCCCCACAACTGTCTCTTTCAGTTTTCTAGTTTCCTTAATTGTAGCACAATTTACTATTTTTAGCAGTTTTTTGGGTCCTCAACTTCCGGAGCCGTTTTGAGGCCCTAAACAATGTTTTCTGGGAAAATTGGGAGAAACATGGCTCCATGGACTAATGTTTCTCTTCCAAAATTTATATTTCTTCGATAGATCTTTCTAACGAGATATTGTGTGCATCAAAGCGAGATCGTATGCCAAAGTTACGACCCCGGGAAGTTGGTGTACCAATTTACCTAAACGGGGCCCACAGTTTGGCATTTCATCTTCTAGGGTTAGGTTTTTGGATGTTTAGGGTTTTCCATTGTTTCTCAACAATAAATAGGCCTTTTAACTTCATTGTAACACAATTCAGAGGCATGTAGCCGCCACATCTCTTCTCAGAGATAAGCTACCATCACCCTAGCTAGTTTATTTCCATTTCTATTTGTAAATATTTCAGTATTTTACAGTAATGGAATGAAATATTATTTCTGCTGCATCTCTATATGTATGGTTATATCTGTAATTTGTTTCATTCCTGTTTAAATCCGGATCATTGAATGTCTCGACTTGATGAAGTGACTTGATAGAAAGTGGTCATAATCTTTGAGATATGATGTTGCATCTATATATTGATTTGATTCTAACCTTTGATGAAAGATTAATGTCAGAACGTTGATAGCCATGATAGATATACGTTCATGATCTAACAAATCTACTATTGCTTGACTCTAATAGAGATAGGTTGATGACATAGATTTCCAGTCAGAGGGAGAATCTATTCTCAAGATTCTTACTGTTATTACTATTTTCATTATGTACTGTTGAAGTATGATTTATGTGCATCTGACATTGTTGATTTGCAGCAAAGTCTTAGATTTGAAGCTTGTACATAAATTAGGGTTTCTTCTTCGGAAGAAGGCACTGAACTCAGAAATCTCATCCCTAGGCGCACGCATGCTAAGGCTCAGGTAGCATCAAAGTAGCTAAAAGTGCTCCCATGCTAGCCTAAAGGGAGTGTCCAAGGGTTTAACTACATTTAACCATCATCTGAAGCTTTTTGAAGCTACTTGAATTATGAACCAAGGTGTCTCTGACATATTCTACCACTGTAATCTGATTTCTGATGCTGTTGGGTTAAATTGCTGATCACATAAAAATGAAGTATTGTATGGTCACCTGGAAGATGTTAATCCACATATGTGTTGCATATTACAAGATCTGGAAGCAATAAACCTTGAATGTTTTCCATAACATTAACATGCAGACTAAACTTGCATTTGGTAACTGGGAAATACATATAGATACGTAACTATGGTTGTACTACAATAGGTTGGCGTGATTTGGATGATTGATATAGATGAACAATATGTTGTCATGATGCTTGACAATAACTTTGAATTGATTATTGAGATATGCTTTGACTATAGATCTCTCTATGATAGAAAATTTGGACTTGACCTCATGACTAATGATCTGATTTGATGATTATTGATTTTCCCTGATGTCTATGCTATGTGGGCATAATGACTTATGTGATTATTCAGAAATTGGCCTCCTTGTTCCTAGCACAATGGTTGAGGTATTGATAGTTGTGATTCAACATGAACATGGAACCTGCATGACTCATCCTTGGTGTATGCATTTTCACCTAGTGACATAAACGACTTGTATTATGATCATGAGAATGACTTGATAAATTTTGGATTGATAATGCATGGTTGAAGACAACTTATTGGCATAATAATAAATGAAGTCAAGACTTGATGTCTACTCTACCTATCATCTAGTTGAAAGAATTGATACTGTGATATTGATGACTTTGATAATGGTTGTGATATGACTTATAAACTTTGATAAGATGACTCTATTGATGTGATGGCACAACATTGATTTATGTAATGTTGGATTAAAAAGAAATTATGATTAGTTCATTGCATGAAACAAGCTCCCTGATCCAAATATGTATATATTTGACAGTTATCTAATGAAGTCAGGATGATGATTTCCAAGGTATCGCTTTGATTTAGATTATGGTTTTGGTTTTAACCTGATGGTCTACCCTTGAAAAGTGATGAGTCTCTGATGATCTAAATCAGAAGGAGATATCTTCTGAAGGTTGAAATGATGTATCATGGCATGATGAATTGATTTCTGGAATTTGGAAAAGAAATTATATATTGCAAAGCTATTGAAAAGTGTTTTTGAATAATGAAAATGCAAACCCTTGGATACTCTGATTTGAAGTTCAAATATGTTGTTAAACTTGACATTGCATCTAACTGTTGATTGAAGCATTGATGTTCCACTTTGAAAATCCATATATATATATATATATATATGATGTGCATAGAACCTGAATAAATTCGCTAGTGACCCACTTCATTCACATAGAGTTTCCACTGAGCATCCTTTGAAATATCTACATGAGGTATTCTATTTTTGAGGCTGAGATATTTCTTATGATATGTGATTGCATGAATGTATTGTTGGTTATAGAGATTATTGTTAAGCAAAATTGGATGTTGCTTTAGTATGAGATTTCTCATGATATCTTGGATGAGAGGTCCATAATATGCTTAAGGATGAGTACAATGTTGCTAGCATGGCTAGCTATGAGGCAAGATGAAGAATATCCCTAGAGAGCTATCTGAGCATGATATAGTTATGACATGGATACATTGTGATGCCATAAAGTGAGATTTGATTGGCAGAAAGTCCCATATTTATAGTTGGTACTGAGATACTCTCATCTATTTAGATAGTGAAACTGTTTGAAATAAGCTCAAACTTGTGGTTGGCACCTCCTTGAGAGGGAGGATGATTATGGTATCCTTTTGTGATTTATATGATTATTTATGTTCTGGCATGATATTTGATTTGATGTCCTGTATGAGCAGGAAATAAATTCTATTGAGACAAGCTCATATCTGATTTGGGTATGATGAGAGCAATGCTGATTGAGGACACTGAGCCAACTCTTCCTCCTTTTCTAAGCTCCAAGGGTGAGGAATTTAGATGAGGTTTGATGAAGTTGAGGGAACTCTGGACAATATACTATGACCCCTATCTGTTACCCACAGGTCGAAGATGTGCCTCCCCTATCTTCATTAGGTTGGAGAATTTTTATCCCCTATTTGGTCTTTGTAGAGAATAAAACAATTGGCATGATGGGCGCGGGATCTCGCAAGGAAAGTTTTGGGGCTTAAAGCCCAGATTTTGGCTAAAAATTATAAATCCAATGTAATGACTCCGCGTTTTGTGGGCACGGAGCGTGAAGTTGTAAATGAGTCATAGGGTTTTCCGCCCTCAATTTTGTAATGTAATGTCAGCTTTAGAGATCTACCCATGGTCCGTGGACCATGGGATTGTATAAATATAGCAAGGCTCTAAGTAGTTGAGACATCTAATAAAAGTAGTGATCATGGAATAGAAGGATAGAAGAAGATTTAAGTGTAAAGTCGAGTCCTTGGGTTGTAGAGTAGGAGAAGGCTCTACAACTTAGTGCATAGAGGCCTAGTAGTCTGCAACTGAGTGCGCAGACCCCTGCAGTGGAGTGCACAGGGCGAGTCGAGTCTGTAACTATTGAAGCATTAATAAAGAGAAGTTTTACATCAATTCTTTGTATTTATTTCCTATTTTCTATATCAAATATACTAGGTATAAATTTCATTTATGTTGTCTATATGGTGCGTGAACATATATAACTGTGTAGATTAAGTGACTGTGAGTTAAAGTATCTGTTTACGCGAGGTTGACTAACATCTATAAGAGGATAATTAAGATATGTGGTGTAACTTGGGGAAATAGCACAGATCGCTGCCATAGCAACATGAAATCACCTTAGCCCCTGGTTAGGGCTGCACAAAGGACAAATATAGCAAATCTTGAAGGTATCGCAGGTCAGAACAGTGCACGAAGTAACCTTTACGAAGGTAGGAACAATTGGACTAAATTGACCCCTCAGACATCTCAAAGGTGTGAAAACTTGGTTCCATCATCCCCCCATATTGCTTCGGGTGAGACTTCAGTTCTTGCATCATGGGCGGATGCCGAAAGGGCTAGTAGTGTAGGGATTTGTTTGGCTAATTAACTCCGAACCTGGGTCAGGCCCCATCAAGCCAACAAATGGTTTCGTTGCCTAGGTTGGGGGCCCTCTAGGCATAGATACAAGAGTTGTAGGTGTGCACTCCTCAAGCTGGTACTCTGTTGACCAGCCTCATAGTAGGCACGACCACGGCTGAGGAAATGCTGCATGCTCGAATGACCAACACTATAGTGCTGCCAAAGGGAGCACTGGTTACAGAAAACAAGGCCGATAGGCCTATGATCAATACACTAAAGGGAGTTGGAATAAACATGGTTTCACTCCCTCAAGAGACACTCTATGTTTTGCAGGACAGAGTGACTGCAGAACTGTGAGCCAGGGAGGGTCGCGCACTCCAAGTCATAAGCAAGCAACGAATCAATATGGAACAGTTAAGCTTGTAGTGTGACAAGGTAGTGGTGCAAAACTGACAGATTGTGCAGGTGGTCAAGGACACCTGCTAGATGGTCCCAGAGTTGGCCATCCTAACAGAGGACCCAGTGGAGGCACGCATACAAAAACTTGAAGCAGGGGTGAGCGAGGCAAAGGAAGAGATGACCAAGGTTCAGCTGGAGATGAACCTTCAAATAACTAAGCTCCAATTGAAGGCGCAACCTTCAACTGCACCAGAGTTGAAGGAACAATACACCAGCACCATTACAATAGGAATCGCGGAGATCAACAGTGCAGTGAAAGACTGCACCCGACTATTTGATGAGTCGTTTGAGGTTCTCACTACTCTGCAGGAGGACCCAAACATACAACGATTAGAAATAGAGGCACGTGAGCTATAGCGGAAGTATGACAAAGTTAAATGGACCACGTAGACAATGGCCCTTACATAGAGGTTCGCACGGATGTAGCAAGCAAAAGCGCTCAAGGAACAGGTAGATGCTATGCGACATAAGGAAGTTGTTTTGAAAGCATGCGTCCAACCATGGATTGATGAGGCATTCATCATTACCACCTCAATTGAAGCAAAGCTCACGTAGATGCAGGGAATGAAGGAACAGATTCAGGGAAGCATTTCAAATACAACGGTTTCTGAACAACGTGTCCAAGAAGTGCAGCAGGCAGTCGGTCAATGCGTTGCCGATATTGCAACAATTCAGGTAGAGTTGGGAGGTCTCCATGCGAAGATATCCACATCGAAAAAGTGACTCGATGGCGAGTCACGATGTTTGTTTTGGGGGCCTGTTGGGTGAGGGATCCCCCAAGGAAAGTTTTGGGGCTTAAAGCCCAGATTTTGGCTAAAAACTATAAATCTGATGTAAAGACTCCACATTTTGTGGGCACAAAGTGTGAAGTTGCGAATGAGTCATAGGGTTGTTTGCCCTCAAATTTATAATGTAATGTCAACTTTAGAGATCTACCCATGGTCCATAGACCATGGGATTGTATAAATATAGTGAGGCTCTAATTAGTTGAGACATCCAATAAAAGTAGTGATCATGGAATAGAAGGATAGTAGAAGATCTAAGTGTAAAGTCGAATCTTTGGGTCATAGAGTAGGAGAAGGCTTTGCAACTGAGTGTGCAGAGGCCTAGTAGTCTGCAGTTGAGTGTGCAAAACCCTGCAACTGAGTGAAAAGGGCGTGTCAAGTCTGTAACTATTGAAGCATTAATAAAGAAAAGTTTTACATCAATTCTATGTATTTATTTCATGTTTTCTATATTGAATATATTGGGTATAAATTGCATTTATTTTGTCTATATGGTGCACAAACATATATAAATGTGTAGATTAAGTGACTGTGAGTTAAAGTATCTGTTTACACGAGGTTGACTAACATCTATAAGATGATAATTAAGATACAAAGTGTAACTTGGGAAATAGGATATATCGCTGCCATAGCAGCGCGAAATCACCTCAGCCCCCTAGTTAGGGTTGCGCGAAGGACAAATATAGCAGATTGTGAAGGTATCTTAGGTCATAACAGTGCGCGAAGTGACCTGCATGAAGGTAGGAATAGTTGGACTAAATTGACTCCTCAGACATCTCAAGGGTGTAGAAACTTGGTTCCAACATCCCCCATACTACTTCAGGTGAGACTTCAGTTCACGCACTACGAGATGATGTCGAAAGGGCCAATAGTGTAGGGATTTGTTTGGCTAATTAACTTCGAACCTATGTCAGGCCCCATCAAGGCAACATGGCATCATACCCATAAGTTGGGCTTGATGGGAATACTATTTATGATTTGGCCAACGAGTTGACAATGTACTTGGGGTGTATAACCCAAGTCGATTATGATGCAGGTGTTCTACCATGTGACCATTCAATTTCATCAATGGGAAGATTAGCAGGAAATAGAATGGGTTGAGATAACCCTATTCGATTTCAGGTTGAGATTGAGCTCCCTGATGAGGTCCCAGGGCCAAGATACACTCCCCTATGTGTTTGGATATCCTATTGCTTGATATGGAGTTGTAGATATATAGTTCTCCCATGATATTTCAAGTTGAGATGTTCTCCCCGATGTCGTTATAGGCTGAGACGTGCTCCTTGATGATATACTCTTCGATGATGATTGATGATGATATTCTAGGTAGTAGCCTGCTGGCGGAGATTCCATGTAACAACTTGATGGATAGAGGATGGTAGCTTAAGCTTGCATCCAGTAACAAATTCTTCTTCTTCTAGATTCGAGAATGTTAAACATACAAGAAGGAACAATCAAGAGATAAGCAGGAATAAGCAAGGGATAAATCGAGATGTACATTGATGATTTTTGATGATGATATACTTGAGGTAGTCATGGAATAATGACTACATGATAGATATGATCAGGAATGATGTGTGATGGCACTTGAAGACACAATAATTGCATATTGATCGCTGGATAGATATTGGTAGGTGGAATTCTCCCTAGTTTAGAAGGAGTGTTAATTTTTACAACTCTGATCAAATTCTACCTTGGACAACTCAAATGACTGATATGATGATTTCATTAGATTCCTATTTTGAGAGGTAAAAAATCGACCTAAATATCACCTTATTTAGATAATCAAAAGTTGGTTTTTGAATTTATTTATTCACTAGTGTATATTGGCTTAGGTCTACCATAAGCACATGTTAAATTGGGTAGGTCGACCTCAACCCCAAGTGGATCCTCATGAAAGCCTATAAATAGAAGATACATTAAGCTCATTTGGACATATTAATCAAGCCATCTTATCTTCTCTTATTATCTTGGTTTGCACAGGTCTATAGGAGGAAATTTGATGCAAGGGTTCGAAATCTCAGGCATGAAGCTCATGCTTATCTAGGTTTTTTTTAATTCTTGGACACTGGCACAGAACTAGGAATTTTAGTCCTTGGACTCTGGCACACAGTGGACAAGACAACATCTAAAGAGCCCTAGATATTAGCATAGAAGCCTATGGGAGCATCTAGGATTTTAGAGACAGATTTGTAGGTGTCGCTCCCTAGACACTCACACAAAGTGGTCTTGAGAGCGTCCAATTGTCCTAGATGCACACACATTAACTGGAAGAGAGCGTTTAGGGTTTTGGAGTAGATCTAGTGATTTGTTCTCCAAACACATGCACATAATGGTCTAGGGTATGCCCAAGCTACTATAGACATTGGCATACAATTTACGTAGAGCATCTAGGATTGTTATAGACTCTCTCACTACTCCTCCCTGCATCCAGGACTCAAAGATGATATTTCAACATTCTGAAGGTTTCGCTCCATGACAACAATGTTTAGAGGTATCCAATAGTTGACTACAGTCAGTGACATCACATTACATCCATCATAGTAGGGGTTTTGATTATAAGCATGATTAGATTTGTTTCATGGATATCATAGTAGTTTTGTTGCATAGATAAAGTTATGGATCATTGTACTCCCTTTTGATGAATCAATTGATGACAATCTAAGAAGAAGAGGATTTGTAAGGGTTTTCCCGATAGTGGGTTTTTCCTTGGTCTCAGACCAATCATGGTGTGTCTATGTGTGCGCATGCTTTTCTTCTATTGTTCCTTTATGTTCTGTTGTATTGATGATGATGATGTTGTTATTTCTATATAATTGCATATGCTAATGAATAATGGTGTATATTTGAATATTGTAATTATTATATGGGGTGAACATAATGTATTAATGAAGAAATGAAATTATTAAAGAAAAGAACATGTAGCCTAATGAAAATTTAACATGGTATGAGAGCTGGGCTAAAGAAAAGCCATGGAGATCACCCTGATGGTGACACCTTTGATGGAAGCTAGAAGTGTATGGTGGAGACCTAAAATAATTTTAGGGTTTGAATAAAACCTTAGGAAACTTGATTATTAGGGTTTGATGGATTTTATGAGGGTATGGATGGAGAGAAAACCCTAGTTTATGGAGACAATATGAGATATGGAGCCTAGTTGGTCAATGTAAAGGTGATTAAGTACTTATGTGAGATTTCATAAGTCCTTAGATGGGATAATTCGTAGAAGGCCTGGTTGGATAACTGAAGGCAACATTGGTATATGGACCATGTATATTGATGGCTCTTGAAGATTGGTTCAAGAGGGAGAGGATCACCTCTCGTTGAAGATAAGTATTTCTTGACTTATTATGTTCCTTACTTTTGTTTACACATATTGATTTGATGATTATGTTTATTAATTATACTTCTTGCATATGTATTTGATTATATGGATGTTTCTAACCTCTTTTATGAGATGTGATAAGTGAATCCCTCTTGAGGATCATTTGAGATGCAGAAAAGAAATTCTAGATCTGGAAAGAGGTAAAGAGGTACTTTATGAAAAGATGACGAGCACTACAAGTTGCCTATGAGAAGGTGCACAGGTATTTGAATACCACAAGGTATGGCATTGCATGTTGTATTTTAGTTGTAACATTGGATGGCTTGGTAAGCCCTAAGGTATGATGAGAATGTCTCTTTCTTTGATGGCTCATACATGCATATGAAGGTGACTTGGGTCTATGTTTCCTATGATGAAATGATGCACCTAGTGTTGAACATTTTGAACTTCTTGAATTCTATTTGGCTATATAATATTTATACATTGATACACTTGATGATTGGCCAACATCCATCCCTTGGACATCTTGATCCAATAAGGAAGGCTAGCAACTTGAATATAGTAAATGATACTCTTGATACTTTTCATGATGGATTTCATGAGCCTATTGATAATGCTTGTGATAAGCATGATGAAAGCATATGGAAAGAGAGATTGACACTCTTGTTGTTTTTGTAATTTTTTATTGAATGACCTAACTTGATATTTGTAGAACATCTTGTAGATTCACAAGCTCACGTAATCTAATAAAACAAGAGACAAGAATATGTTACTACTCTTCAGAGCGGAAGCACATAAATATCGAGCAAAAAATAATTGACAAGAGGAAGAACATAAATGGCACATAACACAATAAATATCAGGGGAAAACCACAACTGAAAACCCCACTATCTGTATTGCATTAATTAGAAATATAAGATGATAATATAATTCTTTTTCTCACAAGAACAATCCTAGCACTGAGTAAAATCAATCTCCAACTCACAAGCAAGCTCTTGGCCAACAATTAGCCAATTCTCCAGCTCTCCAAGTCCCTATTTCCTTGCGCCCATGGTCAAACAATTTGGATGAATAAAATATGCTCTACTCAACCTTGAGCTTAACCTGCACAAGTATTTCATATCCTTCACTTGATGACTTCCTTTGGCCAATACTTAGCTAAATTTACGAGCCTCAAAGCTTCTAATTATTTGCACAATTCCTCAGAGAATTAGCCCATATTTAAAGGGAAATTCCTCATCCATAACTGCACAATGCCTTCAAGGTTCAATTCCTGATTACATGCACAATCTGTACAACTCAGAAAATCATACAACAAATAGTACGTTGTCCCTACACTCTAGTCTCAACTAGGTATTTCTAAAAATAGACATGCATGAATTTCTAATGAGGTAATCTTCAATTAGCTGGAGTAGCACTAGTTGAGTGCATTAGTGCACCAACTGGTTGTTAACTCACTATTAGTTCCTCAAACAGTTTGGAACTAATTTAGCTGGAATTAACTCAGTAAACTGAGTTAACTAATTAAAACTCATACTTAACTCATCTTGGACCCCTATAATATAGGGAGAACATGTACATGACTTCAGAAAGACTTCCAACTTGAAATTCCTAATTTAACTAAGTAAACTCACTCTAGTTAACTATTACACGTTGCTATGAGAATAAAATTTGATTTTAATTCTCAGTTTAATTCAAGGACAAATTAAACTGGAATTTTTCGATTATATTTTTATCATTTCTTGTTTCTATTTTCAACACTCCCTCTCAAAAATAAAGGAATTCAACTTTATCCCGATCCTAATCCTTTGGAATGTTCTACATGCAACCCTTCTCTCTAGTGTTGTTGCTCCAGCAACTCCAGAAACAAAAAAATTCCAACCTGAAGCAGAATGATGCCTTTGTCATCAAAGTCTCTGACTACTATTCCCTCTATCGACTGAAAACTTTGTGCTTATGTTGAATCTTCCTTTTTGCACCTTTTTTTAACTCTGCTCACACTCTTCAATATCTAACTTCTCTAGCTGTTGTTGCTTTGATCTCTGACTGCATCAATCCCATTGTTCCTCCCACTACTATGTGCTTTGGGCTCCCGTAGCACGGTACGATCCATGAGATAAAAGCACTCAATGGAACCTACCCAATTTCATCCCTCTTGGGACTATCAGTTCACATCACCCTGCCTCACACCTAGAGGTATGGCTGCATGTGATCCCTCTGCCCACTTGGCTCGAAATTCCCCCCTACTAGAGGTCTCTGCATGAGTAGATACCTCCACTCGGTCTCCTCTCAGCTTATCCAATTGTGGCTGCTCCACAATTGTTTGAGACTGCTTCTAAGACTTCTTCTTCTCTGCTTGAGTGGATCTCTCCATTCGGTCTCCTCTCAGCTTCTCCAATTGTGTTTGTTCCACAACTTCTTGAAGCTACTTTAGACACTTCTTCTAGGGCTGCATGTTGAGAGGTAATTTACTCTCCCTCTCAATAAATAATTCTATAACCTTTTGCTTGCTCCTCAAGGATTTTCATGCATATTGAACCTCAAGAGCATACAAGTTTTGACTAGCACATCAATTTGTTTCATCAGTCCTGTCCTCATGAAATTTTCTGGAAAAAGAGTTAATTGAAAATCAGTGATATCTCCCTCAACCAAACTCTGATTCGGCCAATTTTTTTTGAATTTGGGTATTTTTCGCAAAGAATCCATATTTGCTATTTGTTTTTGAACATTTTGCACAAAAATGTTTAGATATCCTTTGCAAACTTGCGGCCCAAAACTCAAAACTTCAAAATCTCCTCTTGTATATTGTTCTAAGCTCTGATACCATGTAGAAAATCCTGTAGATTCACAAGATCATGTAATCTACTAAAACAAGAGACAAGAATCTACTTCTACTATTTACAACAGAAGCACATAAATATCGAGCAAAAAATAATCAATAAGAGGAATAACATCAATGGCACATAACATAGTAAATATCTGGGGACAACCACAACTCAAAGCCCCACTACCTGTATTTCATTAATCAGAAATCCAAGATGATAATACAATGCTTGTTCTCACAATAACAATCCCAACACTTGGAGGTTGAAAAGCTCTGGACTGCACGCACATCCTGACCTAGCCGCCATTGCTGCCTCCTGCGGCCCCCCTGCTTGGCAGCCACCTACTGCTGAGCTTTCCTTGGCACTGCTCGGTCCCCTCAGTGATCCTCTTTCTTCTAAAGCGCTCATGTCTGCGAGATGTTCCTCCTTCACCCTTTGCAGCCTCACGCCATTCCTTTACTCGGAAACCTCCTACTGCTGAGACCCTGTTGCGCGCTCTCTTGACCTTCCTCGGCTCCGTTGGCCCCTCTGGACTGCTCACCGAAGGGGGGCGATCCCCAGCATGCATTCTCTGCTCTCGTGAAATCTCTCCCACCACAACGGCCTCGCCCAGCAATATCGAAGTTTGTTAAAAAGTTGGACATTCTCCAAGAAGTTAATATACCTCCAACCATTCCTCGCATGGCAACCCTCTCTCTTGTAGAAAAAGGTCTCATCAGCCAGTTCATGAGCCTCTAGCCTTCTCCAAGAACTGTGCAATGTTGGGTTGAAAGAAATTGGTCTAACAAAATACAAGGTAAAATCTCCATCAGATTTTATGGAAAGGGGTTCTTTACCTTCCACTTTGAATCTAAAGAAGACAAGGATTTAATCTTCAGGAATGGGCCTTACTTCATGGACTCCAGAGGACTATACTTAAACAATTGGACCCTGGATTTTGATCCGGAACTAGATGTCCCTAATGTTGTCCCTATTTGGGTCAGAATCCCTCATCTCCCTCTTCACTGCTGGGGAGATGACTCGGTTCGTGCAATTGGAAACACTGTAGGAAAGTACATAGATCACAGTGAGCCAAAGGATAATATGCAAGCATGCACGCACATTTGTGTGGAAGTGAATCTCGGCAAAGGCCTACCATAAGCCATCAAAATCAAAGTGGATGATTGGAGCCATATTCAGCAGCTTGATTACGAGAAAATACCATTCAAATGTAAGGTATGTCATGAATACGACCACTTTACCCATCACTGTCCCTCTCTTGCTAATGTTGAAAATGACCCACAAGAAGAACAGTGGGAAACAGTAAAAAAAAAGAAGTTGGCTCCCTCAGCTAAAGCACCACTAGAATTTGAACCCCCTACCTCTAAGATTGCCCGCCCCTCCTCATCCTCCCCTCCCTCATCCCCCCTTCCTTCTCTTTCCCTTCCCCTGCCCCCTTCTACCTCCAATCCCTTCTCGATTTTATCCTATGATCCACCCTTGGAACCCTCGCATCTTGCCACGATTCATTTAGCTACCTCTGATCCTTCCCCTCCTATGGTTATCCCTTCCCAGTCTTCCCTTGAACCCCTCCCCCCCCTCCAGAATCACCAAGAGCTCTTCCAAAGACCATGGAGCCTCTAGCGACTCTCTTAAGAAACCTGGACCAGGTTGAAAATATGCAAAACAACACCGAGATGAGAATGCCCAAAAGGACATAGCAATGGGCACTCAAAGCCCTATTGAATCTTACATCTTAGGAAAACATGATAAGGAGAAAACTCACAAGGATCAAGGGGGGTGAGAACCTCTCCGCACACCATTCTCCCAATGATGAAAATCCTATCTTGGAATTGCAAGGGTATAGGGCACCCCTCCAAAGTTGCATCCTTGAAAGATCTTATTTATTATGAAAACCATGGATATTTTTGTTACACGAAACAAAGCAAAGGCTGCAGGATATGACTAAAATCATTGAACATAACAAGCAATACAATGGCAGCATCAGTGAATCCAGGGGAGCTTCCAGAGGAATCGCTACAATCTAGAATCAAAACATTTGGAATTATAAGTAAGAAATTATTAACCAGCATTGGATCCAAATAGTGTTAGAAAACAAATAAGATCAGAAGATTCTAGTTATATACAACATTTATGCACCTAACCACTTCAGGGATAAGGAGTGTTGTTGGGAGGAAATCAAAGTCATCATAAATGCAGAGGAGAATACCAATGTCATACTAGGAGGAGATCTAAATCTTGTTCTCCATGCTAATGAGAAAAGAGGAGGTATTTTATTCCCATATCCTTTTAGAACTCAGCTAGAAGACATTATGCATGACCACAATCTAGTCGATATCATTCCAAAAAATAGGAGATACACTTGGACCAAACACAGGCTAGGTATAGGCAACATAATGGAGAGACTAGATAGAATTCTCATTAACGTCATGCTTCTCTCTTCCTTCACTGCTGAGTACAATAATATTATTCCTTGTTCAGCTTTCGACCATTATCCAATTTCTCTTAATTTGGAAAAGCATTGCCCTCTCGAACCCATCCTGTTTAAGTATAGCTTGCTTTGGAATGGTATTACAACAGTTAAAGATATTGTGAAGAAAGCGTGGAGGCGGCATGTAGAAGGATCTCTCAGATTCATGTGGGAATCCAAGCTTAGAAACACCAAACAGGTGATAAAAGAATGGGCGAAAATTAGTTATAAGGAGCTTGAAAGGATAAAAAAGGAGATAAAAAATACATTAAACAATGCCTAAAAGGAAATAGAAGAGCAGGGCCTCACCCAAGATAGCAAAGTGCTAGAAAGAGAATTATATTCTCAGCTTTACCGTGTAAACATAGAGGAGGAATCTAAATGGAAGATTAAATCGAGGCAACTCTAGCTGCAAGGAGGGGACCAGAATATAGCTTTCTTTCACAAATAGACTACTGTGCGGAGAGTAAGCAATACCGTCAGCTCAATCTTGGACACTGAAGCCATTAGACAGGCTACTACCAACCACTATCGGGACCTTCTAATTGAAACAACAGATGAAGAGGATTACGATGACCTGCTACAATTCCTTCCCAAAAGCATCAACAAGGAAATGAATGATACCTTGAATAAGGAAATTGATGAGGAGGAAGTTAGAAAAACCATATGGGCTCTTAGGTCAAATAAAGAACGAGGACCTGATGGCTTCCCCATTTGCTTTTACCGCGCTTTCTGGGGAATTATAAAAAGAGATCTGATTTAAATGCTCAAATAGGTCCAGAGGAAAGCCAAAATCGGTGGTTACACCAGTGCCACACATTTAGCCCTCATTCCCAAAGAAAACTGACCTTCTTCCTTTAGTCAATTATGTCCCATCTCACTTTGCAATTCGTCCTACAAGATTCTATTAAAAATTCTTGCTTCTCACCTCAAATCCTTTCTCCATTCTCTCATTTTTGAAAACCAAGGGTTTTTTTTGGCCAATAGACAAATTAAAGACTCTATCCTCCTCATCCAAGAAGTTGTTCATTCAAGCCAAATTAGGAATGAGAAAGGATTTTTCCTTAAACTTGATTTAGCCAATTCCTTTGATAGAGTAAGGCACACCTATCTTTTAGCTATTTTAAAAAAGATGGGATTTGATGTAGCCTTTTTAAATCTCATCAAAGCTTGCATCTCTAGGCCCTGGATCTCTCCTCTTGTTAATGGATGACCTGGAGCTACTTTTCAATCTTCGTGGGGTCTTAGGCAAGGTTTCCCTCTTTCACCTTACCTCTTCATTCTGAAGGTTGAATCCTTTAGAAAAGCATTGGACTTCAAGCAGAGAGTTGGTCTCATCACTGGAATAAAATTTGGGAATGGTGTAAAGAACATTAATCACTCTCAATTCACTGATGACATCCTTTTACTTGGAGGAGCATCCACGATAATAGCGTGGTGATTTAAGTTTCTACTAGACAAATACATGAGGTATTCGGGTGGTCAAGTCAATCAGTGGAAAAGTTGTATTTATGGATGGAACACTTCAACATAGGTTCTGCACAACATAGCCACTATCCTTGGGGTCTCCTACAATTATGAATAGTCACATTTCACTTACCTGGGCCTGCCAATAAGTATAGATCCCTTGAAGGCTGAAGTTTGGGACATAGTAATTGACAAGATGAAGAGAAAGGTGCAGTGTTGGGGTTCCATTTAGCTCAACCCAGCTGGCTGCCTCATGCTTCTCAAGTTAGGTATCTCCTCCCTACCTCTATATCAATTTTCTCTTCTTCAAGCTCCAACCTCTTTCCATTACAAAATGGAAGTCATCCTTTGCCAATTCCTCTGGCAAGGAGGGAAACAAAAAGAAATTCAATTTAGTCAGCTCGAAGCAGGTCATCCAATCTCAAGACAGAGGTGGTCTTGGGATTAGATTCCCCAAATTTCTTAACCTTGCCTTTGGAGGCAAGATTGTCTAGAGGCTTATCAATGGTCTCTCAGCTTGGTGGAAACAAGTGTTGGAGGTCAAATACCTAAATTTCCCAAGGCAACGACTCCTTGATCAGGTATCCCTATCAAATACTCTTCCAAAATTTTGCGTCTATGTAAAAAAGAAATTCCTCTCATGATCCAGAATATCTCTAAAGTTCCCAAAGGAGGTGCTAATATCAAAATTGGATCAGAAAAAATAATGGGCAGACAACCATTAAATAGCCATGCTAGAGTCATTCCCATTCTCACCTATTTTAATAGTATATGAATTCATCACCTAAACCAGATCTCTTTATGGGACAACCACTCCAATTTATGGTCAGGATGGACATTCCCAGCCATTCCTATTCATCTCATGGCTAGTATTAAAGCTCTTCAATACCATTTGAATGGTATAGCTCCAATTAAAAAGAATGAACTTGATGGCTTTCACTGGGACCTGTCAGGCTCAAAGTATACTGTTCAATTTGCTCACTAGCACATTTACAACAACCATTACCCCATGTCCACTTGGAACTGTTGGAAAATGGTTTGGAAATCTGAAGCTCTACCCGAAATTAAATTCTTTCTGTGGACCCTTCTGAAAGGGAAAATACTCACTGCTGATAACCTTCGGAAGCGGGGTATTATTGGTCCTTCATGTTGTCCTAACTGTCAATCTGATGAAGAATCTATACAACATCTTTTTATTGCCTGCCCTTTTGCTAAATTCTGCTGGAGAAGTATATCCCATAACAATCACATCCCTTGGGGTGATCAGGACTCCGTAGGAGAGGTTATTCAACAATGGAGGAAAAATTACCCTTGGAAGCAAGAAAACACAACACAGTAAAAAGGGTCTGGGATGCCCTACCCCTCACTATTTTATGGTCTATCTGGCTTGCTAGAAACTGTAAAGTTTTTAAGGACAAGGACACAATCGCTAGGAATCTATGCAATAAAGCAAGGAGTCTTGCTTTGGAAACTATTTCAGTCAAAAACTGTATAAGCATAGACATCACTGATCTTAATGTGGAAGAGCGAATTTTCATTGGCTATATAATGAACAGAAATAATAGTAATCAGGTTGAGGCCACCACCAGCAACAGGCAAAGTAAAATGTATTACAGTTGGAAAATCCGTCTTAAGGAGGAAGAATTTGCTACATGGCTTAAAAAATGCAACACTTATTATCTTTCTTTCGACAATGCCTCAAAATCGAATCCTGGGATTGCTGGAGCAGGTGGAGTGATTTGCAATGCCAATTGAGATTGTATGGTCTCATATGAATGGGGGCTTCGGCACCTTTCCAACAACAGGGCTGAGGCTTTAGCCCTGTATCAAGGCCTCATTCAGCTCAACAAGCTCAATATAGACACAGTTCACATCTTTGGATATTTAGCAGTTGTTATTGGTCTCATGGCCCAAAAAAAAGATTCACCCAATGTCCTTCTCCATCAGTCCATCAGCAGGTGTAAAAATTTGAGCCGTTCCTTCATCACTCTGACCTTCCATCACATCCTTCGTACATTCAACAAGGATGCCGACCTTCTTGCCAACAGGGCATGCAATAGAGCATTGGGCAGCCTACATTGCAATAATGAGGAATCTCATCAACATCTGCCATGACACCGAACCTCCTCTGCTCTTTCCAAGTCCTCAAATCAGAAATCCATGAGACTTGGAACTGGTTCAAGATCCTCATAATCCATGTCCAAGACTCTATCTGCTCGATGATCCGCCTTCTTTCAGAAAATACATTCCCCTCTTTTGCAAACATGAAACCCACCGGCTTATCTCATTTCATGACTCATGTTCCGTAGTCGCTATCTCCCTCCCATGACTCCTCCTTCCTGCTTAATGCTCTGTGCCTCCCATCTTATTTATTCACACTCCTCTCTTCCCCTTCTCATTCTTTCCTCAGGCCTTCCAGAGCTTTCCTCCCGTTGGTTTTTTCTTCTATTGATCTAAAGGAACAACACCTTTGGTTTCTATTGTTCCTTTTTCCGAAAGGAACAACAGAAAAAACGGAACAACAGAAAATACAGCAAAAAAGGAACAACAGAAAAAACGTAACAACAGAAAAGAAAAACATAGCTTCAACAAGTTCGTCAAGCTTGAAGCAAGTCGGCAATGACGACAAACCTGAAGAGTCCACTGCTCGACACATCAGCCACAGTAACATAGATTGATATGCTTTGTAAATGTTGTTATTTATTACTGCAGTTTGTTAGGATTTACCCTTGGTCTTTGGTTTTTAGAATCCCAAAAGGCAGGATTAAGGAGGAATTTTGTTTAAGCTGTAACTCCTTCTTCCCTAGCTCTTCTTGGCACCTCAGCATGTATTTCAGGAGCTTAGTCTCCCTCTTTTTTTTTTTCAGATTTATAATAGCAACTGAATTTGTCAAAAAAAAAACAATCCTAGCACTTAGTAAAATCAATCTCAAACTCACAAGAAAGCTCTTGGCCAACACTTAGCCAATTCTCCAGCTCTCCAAGTCCCTATTTCCTTGTTCCCATGGTCAAATAATTTGGATATACAATATGCTTTGCTCAAACTTGAGCTTAACCTACACACATTAGGGATTCAAGATAAAATTTATAAGAACCAATAGGATTCAAGATGATGATATCAACCATGGGGTATGATTCACCACTTTTGGAGTAAAAAGGTAAAAAGTTTAAAAAATAATAAAATAATAAAACTACTTTTTCAACTCATATTTTTAACTTATCTCCCTAGAATTTTACTCAAATTTCGACCAAGAGTACTTGTTGGATGAAATTTTTTTATTCCTCATCCAAGGAGTACCCAAGTTTCATACTTTTGATGGACCCTGCTACACGAAAAATGAGAAATACATGAAAAAAACATGATCATAATCACGTTTTTCATGTATTTCTCATTTTTCATGTAGCAAGGTTAATCTAAAGTATGCAACATGGGTACTCCTTGGACGAGGAATTAAATTTTGCATCCAATGAGTGTTTCTACTCGAAATTTTAGTAAACCCATAGGGAGATAAGTTGAAAAAAAATAAGTTTTGCTTTTTTCCTTCTAAAATTTGATGATGTAATCTAATCTTATTTTATTATTTCCACTATTATTTTATAATTTCCTTAGCATTCCCATTTTAGACCTCACAAATTCCCTAATTAGTATTTCCTATCCTCTGGCTAATGACTTCCTTTGGCCAATACTTGGCCAAATTTCCAAGCCTCCAAGTTTCTAATTCTTTGCACAATTCCTAATAGAATTAGCTCGTATTTAAATGGAAATTCCTCATCCATAACTGTGCAATACTTTCAAGATTCAATTCCTTATTGCATGCACCATCTATACAACTCCAAAAATTATACAACAAATAGTACATTGTCCCTGCACTCTAGTCTCAACTAGGTCTTTCTTAGAATCAACATGCATGAGTTTCTGATGAGGGAATCTTCAGTTAACTGGAGTAGCACTGGTTGAGTGCATTACTGCACCAAATGAATGTTAACTCACTATTAGTTCCTCAAATAGTTTGGAACTAATTTAACTGGACTTAACTCAATAAACTGAGTTAACTAATTACAACTCATACTTAAATCATCATGGACCCCTATAATATAGGGATAACATATACATGTCTTCATAAATACTTCCAACTTGAAATTCCTAAGTTAACTAAGTCAACACACTCTAGTTAACTATTACAAGTTTGTATGAAAATAAAATTTGATTTTAATTCGCAGTTTAATTCAAGGACAAATTAAATTGGATTTTTTGGATTCTATTTTTATCATTTATTTTTGTTATTTTTAGAAAATATCATTGATCATGATAAGCATGGTAGCCTGGATGTTAGAGGTATAACTATGAGCTTGATATTCTAGATCTCTTGCTACCTGTGGTCATGTCTTGATGACATATGGTTAAAGTGAATGTCCTAACTTGATGAAGTGAGTTGATAGAAAGTTCCCATAATATTTGACATATGATGTTGCATATATATGTTTCTTTGAGACTAACCTTTGATGAAATATTGATGTCAGAATGTTGATAACCATGATAGTTATATGCTCATGATATAGTAGATCTACTATTGCTTGACTCTAGTAGAGATAGGTTGATGACATAGATTCCCAGTCAGAGGGAAAACTATTACTCTTATTACTATTTGCATTATGTCCTATTGAAGTATCATTAATCTAAAATTATTAATCTACAGAAAAGTCTCAGATATGAAGCTTGTACAAAAATGAGGGTTTATGCTCTAGACACAGGCAATGAACTTGGAGATCTCATACCTGAATGTACACTTGTTAAGTCCCAGGTAGCATCCAAGTAACTAAAGGCGCTCCCATGCTAACTTTAAGGGAGCATCCAAGGGTTTGACTACAGTTTACCATAACTTTAATATTTTTGAAGCTGTCTAAATTATGAAGCAAGGTGTCTTTGACATTTCTTTCCATTGTAATCTGATTTCTGAAGTTGTTGGGTTAAGTTATTGATCAAATAAAAATGAAGTATTGTATGATCACCTGGAAGATGTCAGTTCAATAAATGTGTCACAGATAACAAGATACAGAAGTAGGAAAATCTTGAATGTTTACCACAACATGAACATGGAGACTGAACTTGTGTTTGCAGGTAACAAGGACATACATATAGATATGTCACTATGTTTATGCTACAATAGGTTGACATGATTTGGCTGATTGATATAGATGAACAATGTGTTGTAATGATGCTTGACAATAACTTTGAATTGCTGATTGAGATATGCTTTGAATATAGATCTATCTATGGTAGAAAATTTGGACTTGACCCGATGACTAATGATATAATTTTACGATTATTGATTTGCCATGATGTCTATGCTATGTGGGCATAATGACTTATGTGAGTGTTCAGGAATTGGCCTCCTTGTTCCTAGCACAATGGTTGAGGTATTGATAGTTGTGATTCAACATGAAAATGGAACCTACATGAATCATCCTTGGTGTATGCATTTGCACCTAGTGACAGAAATGACTTGTATTATGATCATGAGAATGACTTGATCAATTTTGGATTGATAATTCTTGGTGGATGAGAACTTGTTGGCATAATAATAAATGAAGTCAAGACTTGATATGTACTCTACCTATCACCTTGTTGAAATAATTGATACTGTGATATTGATGACTTTGATAATGGTTGTGATCTTACTTCTAAACTTTGATAAGATGAATCTGTTGATGTGATGGTACAACATTGATTTATGTAATATTGGCTTAGAAAGGAATTATGTTTAGAGAATTGCATGAAGCAAGCTCCCCGATCCAGATATGTCTATATTTGACAGTTATATGATGAAGTCAGGATGATGAGTTCCGAGGTATGGATTTGATTTTGATTATGGTTTTGGTTTTATAACTTGATGGTCTACCCTTGACAAGTGATGAACCTCTGATGATCTAAATCATATGGAGATAGCCTATGAAGCTCAAAATGATGTATCATGGAATGATGAATTAATTTCTGAAATTTGGAAAAGAAAATTTATATTACAAAGCTATTGAAAAACGTTTTTGAATAATGAAAATGAAAATCCTTGGATACTCTGATTTGAGATTCAAATATGTTGTTGAACTTGACATGGCATTTGAATGTTGATTGAATAATTGATGTTTCACTTTGAACATCCATCTGTATATATATGATGTGCATAGAACCTAAATAAATTCATGACTGAGCTGCTTCATTCACATAGAGTTTCCACTTAGCATCCTTTAAAATATTTGCATGAGATATTCTATTTTTGAGGCTGATATATTTTTCCTATGTTATGTGACTGCAACGATGTATTTTTTTTATAGAGATTAGTATTAATCACATTTGGAGGTTGCTTTAGTATAATATCTACCATGACATGTTTGACGAGACATCCATAGTAAGATTAAGGATGGGTATGATGTTGCCAGCATAGCTAGCTATGAGGTAGGATGAAGAAGCTCGTTAGAGAGTTGCCTGAGCATGGATTTTACATGACATGGATACATTGTGATGATATAGAGTGAGATCTGATTGGTAGAAAGTCCCATATTTATAGTTGGGACCAAGATATTGTCATTTATTGAGACAGTTCAGTTGTTCGAAACAAGCTCAGGCTTGTGGTTGGCACCTCCTTGAGAGGGAGGATCAGTATGGTATCCTTTTGTGATTTATGTGATTATTTATGTTCTGACATGATATTTGATTTGATGCCTTGTATGAATAGGAAATAACTTCTATTGAGACAATTTGATACCATATTTGAGTGCGATGAGAGCAATGCTAATCGAGGACATTGAGCCAACTCTTACTCCATGTCTGAGCTCCTAGGGTGAGAAATTGAGATGGAGGGCTGCTGGGGTTGAGGGAACTCTAGAAAATAGGGCATGACCCCTATCTATTACCCAAAGGGTTGAAGATGTTGCTTTGATATCTTCATAGGGTTGGTGAATGTTGCTCCCATGTTTGGTATTTGTAGAGTATACCCCAATTGGCATCATACCCAAAAGTTGGGCTTGTCGGGAATATCATTCCTCATTTGGCCAGTGAGTTGAGAGTGTACAACCTAAGTCGATTATGATGCAGGTGTTCTACCACATGAATATCCAGGGTCATCGATGGGAAGATCAATAGGCAATAGGATGGGTTGATATAACCCTATTCGATTCCAAGTTGATATTGAGCTCATTGATGAGGTCCCAAGGTCAAGATGTGATCCTCTGTGTGTTTGGATATCCTATTTCTCGATATGGGGTGGTAGATGTATACCTCTTCCATGAGATTTCGGGTCAATATGTGCTCCTTGATAATATGATCTCTAATGATGATTGATGATGATAGTCTGAGAGGCATCCCACTGGAAGAGATTCCAGGTAGCAGCTTGATGGATAGAGGGTGTTATATTAAGCTCCCCTCTATTAGAAATTATTCTTCTTCTATATTCGAGAATGTTCAACATACAAGCAAGAACAATCAAGATATAAACAGGAATAAGAAAGGGATAGATCGATATGTACATTGATGATTTGTGATGATGAGATACTTAAGGTAGTCATGGAATAATGACTACATGACATATATGATTAGAAATGATGTGTGATGACACTTGAAGACATAAGAATTGCATATTGATCGATGGAAAAATATTGGCAGGTGGAATTCTCCCTAGTTGAGAGGGAGTGTTAAGTTTTTCAACCTCGGTCAAATTCCACCTTGGAAAATTCATATGACTGAGATGATGATTGTATTATATTCCTATTTTTGAGAGGATGAAAATCGACCTAAATATTACCTTATTTGGACAAGCGAAAGTTGGTTTTTGAATTTATTTATTCACTCATGTAGATTGGGTTAGGTCGGCCCTAAGCACATGTTAAATTGGATAGGTCAGCCTCAATCCTAAGTGGACTATCATGAAAGAATATAAATAGAAGATACCTCAAGCTCATTTGGACATATTAAGCAAACAATATTCTCTTCTCTTATTGTCTTGGTTCACACACGTCTGTCAAAGGAATGTTCATGCAAGGGTATAAAAAAATTAGGGATGAAGCTCACACTGATCTAGGGTTTTCTGATTCCTAGACGCTTAGAATTGGGAATTTTATTCCTTGGACGTTGGCACACAATGGTCAAGAAAAAATCCAGAGTTCCCTAGATGTTGAAGCTGAAGCCTATGGGAGCATCCAGGATTTCAGAGGTAGATCTGAAGGTGTCGATCGCCAAACGCTTGCACAGAGTAGTCCTGAGAGCATCCAAGCTATCTAGGATGCATGCACAGTAACTGGAAGAGATCATTTGGGGGTTTGGAGAAGATCTAGTGGGTTTTTCCCTGGATTCACACATAGAATGATTTAGGGAGTGTCCAAGCTATAATAGAAGTTGGCATACAGTTCACAAAGAGCATCTAGGATTGCTATAGATTCTCCCACAGCTCCTCCTTCCTGCATCTAGGACTTAAATATGAGATTTCAGTATTTCGAAGATTCCGCTCAATAACAATAGTGTCCAGTAGTATCCAACAATATCTAGCAGTTGACTACAGTCAATGACAACACATTACAACCATCAGAATAAGGGTTTTGATTATGAGCATGATTAATATGTTTCATGGATATCATAGTTCTTTTGTTAGATAGATAAAGTTATGGATCATTGTACTCTCTTTTACTAAATCATTTGACTATGATCTAAGAAGAAGAAGTTTTGCAAGGGTTTTCCCCATAGTGGGGTTTTCCCTTGTCTCAGACCAATGCCAGTGTCTCTATGTGTGTACATTCTTTTCTTCTATTGTTCCTTTATGTTTCGTTGCATTGATGATGATGATGTTTTTATTTCTATATAATTTCATATGTTGATGAATAATGGTGTAGATATGAATAATGTAATAATGATATGAGGTGAACTTAATGTATTAATGAATACATGAAATTATCAAAGAAAATAACATGTATCCCTATGAAAAACTAACATATCCAGGGCTTGGTTAGTTCATCTCCTTCTACATCAGCCATCAACATGAGATAGGAAGTAAGATGGAGGATTTTATGAGTGAAATGTTGCATACCTTTGCCCTACAGATGGATATTATGCAAATTAAAAGGAAGAAATATGACACAGAAAGTGAACTAGTTGTCTTCTTCCCTAGATGCACTAGGAGAAACCCTAGGAATGAGTGCCCACTAAATGTCATAGAATTATTCTATGTCTGTGAACAAAACCATTCAACAGAAATATTTACATCTCTACTAGGTCTAAAGGTTGTATACCAAGGGGAAGAAGGTGGTTTAGAGCAACTCTACTTCATTAATGAAAGGAGGCTGCAAGGCCCTTGGCCATATGAATATGGAATGCAAGGTGCAGACTATCCTCATTACAATCCAACTTAGAATGCACATTTCTAGCCTTGGTACCCTTCCACTCATCCATCATGGACCACACCTCCTGCTTGGCCTTATACTCGTCAATATCCTATGTAGAAAATCCTATAGACTCACAAGCTAATGCAATTTTCTAAACCAAGAGACAAGAATATACTTAAACATCGAGCACGAAATAATAAATAGAGGAAGAAAATCAAAGGCACGTAACATAATGAATATCTGGGTAAAGTGACAACTCAAAACCCCACTATCTGTTTTGTATTAATCAAGAAAATCAAGATGAAATTACAATGCTTGTTCTCTCTAGAACAATCCCATCACTTAGCAAATTCAATCTCCAACTCATAAGCAAGCTCAAGGCCAAAGCTTAGCCAATTCACAATCTCTCCAAGTTTTTATTCCATTGTGTAATTCCTATGAAGGATAGATTGTATTTAAAGGGAAATAAAGCTTCTAAAAATAGCACAATCCCTCAAGGATAAATTCCTGAATGCATGCCCTAACAGTGCAACTCAGAAAAATCTAAAACAAATAGTACACTATCCCTGCACTCTAGTCTAACTGGGTCTTTCTCAGAATCGACATGCATGAGTTTCTGATGAGTAAATATTCAGTTAACTAGAGTAGCACTGGTGGAGTTCATTAGTGTCACCAGTGATTGTTAACTCACTATTAGTTATCTCAATCAGTTTGAGAACTAATTTAACTGAATTGAATCATGAAACTGAGTCTTCTATTTTACAACTCACAATTAACTCAATTTGGGCTCCTACAAAGTAGGGAGATCATATACATGACTTCCAAAAAACTTCCAACTAGAATCTCCTAAGATAAGTGAGTTTAATAAACATAATTTAACTATTTTAAGTTGTTATGAGAATAGAATTTGAATTTAGTTCACAATTTAATTCAAGGACAAATTAAACTGGAATTTCTTGTTACCATTTCTCAACACCCCCTCTCAACAAGAAAGGGATTATCAACTAACCCAATCCTATCTCTGTGAAACTTGAATTTACATATTGACAATGCCTTTGTCAAGATGTCAGCATCTTGCTCCTCTGTGGGAATGTAATCTGACAACATGATCTGCCTCAGTACATAATCTATGAGATGATGATACCAGATATCAGTATGCTTGGACTGATCATGAATGACTGGATTTTCAGGGAGTTTGATACAACCCTGATTATCACAATAAATCACGATCAGATACATCTGCTAACCAAACAAACCAACCATGATATTCCTCATCCAGATAGCCTCACATTTTGCCTGACTTGCAGCCATGTAATCTACCTTTGCCGAACTGAGTGCAACTGATCTATGTTTCCTTCTGTACCAAGAAATTGTCATTGACCTAATACTAAAGATCCCTCCCCTTGTGCTCTTCCTGTCAGATGTACTCCTTGCCCAATCTGCATCACTGAAACCTTGAAGATTCACTCCCTCTATTCATCTGTACCATAACCCAAATTGAGTAATGCCTCCGAGTTATCTCAATACATGCTTTTCCACCTTCCAATATAGCTTGGTAGGCCTAACCATCACTTGACTAACTTGGTTAACTGCATAGTACATATTCATTCATGTGTTCACCAAGTACATGAGTGACGCCACAAGCTTATTATAAATAGTAGCTTCCACTACTTCCCCTGAAGTAGCATCCTCCTTCCTCCAGTTACCAGCTAGAGGAGTCTTCAGGGGTTTACTACTCTCCATGTGGAATCTCCTGAGTATCTCATTGGAATACTTTCCTGAGATACAAACAACTTCCCATCTCCCTGCCATACCTCCATGCCAAGAAAGTAATGCATGAGCCCCATGTCCTTCATCTCAAACTCTCTTGCAAGGTCCTCGCAAGATTTGATGAGCTTCTCATCACTTGTTAGCATGAGATCATCTATGTAAATTACAATGATAAAAAACTTACCTTCCACCACTATGTGATATAGGTTTGCATCTACTTCACTCTCCATGAATCCCAACCCAGCGAAGTAGCTATTTATCCTGGTGTACCAAGCACAGGGTTCTTGCTCCAAACCCTACAACGCTCTCTTGAGTCAGCACACATGTGACTCATGGTCCAAGGTTTCAAAAACTTTAGGCTACTCTATGTACACTTCTTCCTCAATCATGCCATTGAGGAAGGAAGTCTTCACATCCATTTGATGGATCTTCCAACCCATTTGTGCTGATAGTGCCAAAACATATCTGATTGACGAGTACCATGAAATAGGAACAGAGGTCTCATCATAGTCAATCCCCTCTACCCGTGAAAAGCCACGGGCCACAAATCTAGCTTGATTCTTCTCCACACTACCATCTGTAGCTTGCTATACCTTGTAAATCCAATTAGAGCTCACAACTAACTTGTCCTCTGGTCTCAGGACCACATCCCAAACACTGTTTTGAACTATGGAGTCATAATCCTCCACTATCGCATCAACCCAAACCAGCTACTGCACTGCTTCCTAAAAGGAAAATGTCTCGGTCACAACACATGCACCCATAAGTTACATGTATCTATCATACCTCTCTGGTGACATCCTCTGTCCGCACTGAGAAGAGGGTGCTCCCACATTCTCCCATGCATCATCCAACAATCTATTAGTCTCTCTAGTGTGCTTTCTTGTCTCTCTGGAAGACTTTGCCTAAGTGGATGTCTCCACTCTCTGAACCTCTACATGTGGCTGCTCCACATCAATCTAAGGCCCCTAAACCTTAGGAGCTAAAAGTTCCTCATTTGTATGTAGCTCAAGCTCCCTCTGAAGGGATACTTGCATGGAATTCTCCTCATCAAACCTGATATCCTTGCGAACTAGTGTCATCCGACTGGTTTGCATGTACACCTGTTAGTTGTGGGGTGTATCAGTATAGCCCAAAAGGATCCCCAACTCTGATGTTGGCTCAAGATTCTTTTGTGCATCTTCGGTCACATGGAAATAAACTAATGACCCAAAAATCCTGAAGTGATCAACATCTAGCCTCTTACCGGAATAAGCCTCCTCTGGTGTCTTCATCTCAAGTATCTGATGTGGGCTACGATTCTAAACATAAACCATTGTGTTGCATGCCTCATCCCAAAAGTGTAGTGTTAGGCTCTGATCATGCAACATCGTCCTTGCTACCCTAGTATGCTCTTGTTCTTCCTCTTGACAACCCCATTCTGTTGAGGGTTATTGGGTGTCATCAATTCTCATTTAATCCCTTCCGCTGCATAGAAGTTCTTAAAATCATTGGAGACATAATCACCACCATTATCACTCCATAGAGATTTAATCTTCTTTCCAGGCTCTTTCTCTACCAATTCTTTGAACTCACAAAACTTTTTGAAATTTTGATCCTTTTTCTATGTAAAAAAATACCTAGAATTTACAAGAATAGTCATCAACGAATATAATATAATACCTATGTTTGGTCGTGGATGTTGTCGAGAATGGTCCACACACATCTGAATGGACTCTCTCCAGAATAGACTTTGCTCAAATGTCTCTATCTCCAAAGGAATACTTGGTGTATTTTTCCAGAGTACAACCCTTGCATGTATCAACTTGCTCAAGCGTACCTTTGGGAAGGCCGGTAGAGATTTGTTGTAATATCTGCAAAGCCCCATGATACAAGTGGCCCAATATCCTATGCCACAACTCGCCAATGTCTTTGCTCAACATATTTTCAACTTTTGAACTCAAAGAAGCATAATCCTCTACCTCTATCTTATAGAGATTCTAAACTCGAATCCCTATCTTCTTTACTTGACCCATGGCTATGTGTCAAAGGAACACCTTTCCTTTCGAAAATATCACATCATAGCCTCTATCCTCAAGCATTGTTATAGCTCCAAATCTCACTCTTGATGTTTTTGATGATGCACTCATGGCCTAGGGAAACCCCTCCTTCTAGACCTGGTCCAAATACTTAAAAAACTAATGTTTTATTCCCTATACGCGACATTTCCCTGAGTTAAACACATGTACGTGGGTCTGTGTATACCCAACCCATGTATATGTCTTAAAACACTTAAAAGAATTAAATCTCCTTAATTTCAGGTGAAGATCACATGTTTTACCTATTGATTACCTATTAGTGCCCATGGCCCAACTGTTCCCAACAATTTCCCAACTAAAAAACTACTTTGGGAGAAGTATAAAAAGGCTTCAATGGGAAGGCCTAACGAGGAAGGGAGAGAGAGAAAAATCACTCTGTTGAGATTATCCCTGACCAGGTCTGAAGATCTTTGTGCTTCCAACACTTCCCCCATTATAGGAAACCCTTGTTTCCTTGAGTTATGATGTCTTTCCACTACTTGAGATATCTTGGAGTAAGTCATGGAAGGAGTTTGTTGAAGGCTTGAGATTGGATGAATTTGGAGGATGGCTCTGCATAGAGCCTGCAAAAGGAAGACTCAGGTGAAATCATTCCTTTCTGTACTTTAGTTATCTATAATAAATGAAACACTTGTCTTGTTCCCCATATAAATCTTCTTCATGTTTATGATATCAATGTTATGATTCACATATGAATGGTTGTTTTAATTGTATAACTAACTACCTTTCAATATGCTATGAAGATGATTTCTTTATGATGCTTGGTCAATATACTGTTATGCTTTCTGGAATTCATTGTTTTGCAGGTTGAAGGGTTAGAAGGAACTTCAAGAGGGTTTGGACCCTAGCTGGATCTTCCCAAATGAAGGACCCCCAGGTGCACCTCTCTTTGTGTAGTTTGTTTATATTAGCATCATGGCTGTGTGGAATGCTTTATTTTCTTTGTAGATAACCTCCGATGTGCTAGGGTATCAACCCAAGACCCTTGGGGAATTTATCGCTAAATACAATTGGTGACTCCACTGGGGACAACAGTATTATTGTTCCTAGTTTCGGTTTGTTCAATCCAATCAGGGCTTAGCTATTTATTTTCTTTCTATGACTGTGTAGTTTGTTCTTGTAGGAATTTGAACTGTAAGTTTGATCAGTTTGTTGAGACCTTTTTATGTTTTTTCTTGCGATCTTTTATATAAGATGTTTTTCCACTTTACAGAAGCATATATAACCCACGTATATGCAGGTTTCCTTAGTCTGAATAGTTTATACACGTAGCTGTGCATCAACACAGTCGTGTATACCCTAAAATTCTCAAGATTTTTCAAATATTTTTTCTTTTGAAGATCTGTTTGCTGGTCTGAGTCTTTCCTGAACAGTTACTTTTCTGTGTCAGTGTTTGTTTCTACAACAAGTTCATGATTTCAAATTCTCTCCTGTTGTAGAGAGTATTGGTCTTGTTTTGTTTTGCTGCAAGCATCATCACTTTTTGTTTAAACACACAAGATTTGCTTCTAGGAATCTTGGCTGTTCTGGTCTTCCAAGACAAAAAGATTGGTCTCAATATTTGTGGCAAATCTTGTTTTGGTGATATTTTTGTATGCATGTCAAAACTGCATCTTTATGACCATTTACCTTATTTTTCTTTTTGAAAGTTGTTGTGTGATGGTTTTGAGAGTTGTCTTTCTTGATCTTTTGATCACTGTCACCAAGCTTTTTGGGTTGCTTTTTGATTGTTAAGAGAATCTTGAAACACACTTTTTGTTGGCTTTTCACCCATTTTGTGTTGTAAACTTGGAAAGTGTTTTGTTGCATATTCTTTAATCATAAACTTTAAGTCTTAGTTGGAGCACTTTTGGAAAGTCATTTTTGTTTTTTCTTTTGAAGAAAACTTCTTGAAAACTTGGTTTTTGTTTTTTTCGGTGTTGTTTGGATTTAGTTTCCTTTTCGCGAGTGAAAGTGCATTTTTGTTTGTTGTGAAACTTGCTTTTAATGTTTGCATGAAAATGAGCATTAGCAACTTATATTCTATCTAAACATCTTAAGTGGAAAACTACAATTGATAAACAAGTTACTTTCATTCTTTGATTTAGAGTAGTCTTAAGTCTTGCATCATCATGTACTCATTGCATTAGGATAAATTTGTGCATCTTTTAGGGCATCCATAGTTTTGTTGATTTTTGTGAGTGTGAAGCTTGAGTAAAAGAAAAGAAAAAAAGAAATTATTGCTTTCTTAGAAGTTCCTTAGAACCTAGTAGAAATTTCTTTCATCGAAGAACAAAACAAGTGCATTTGCATATAGTTTGGTTTTTATTAATTTCATTTGCATCAAAACACCACAAGTTTCACTTCCGCTTATCCCTTGACTTAAAGAATAGCCCATTTAAAAACAAGCACTGACTAAAATACACTAGAACTTTTTATAATTATCAAGTTAGACACACCAACAAGTTTTAGGATATTTTAGGGCCTTGGATTAGGCAAGTGGAGAGAAAACTCTCCAAGGCCATTTAAACTGTCAAACATAGGAGTCTGAATAGTGAGTAAAAATCCAATAACATTAGGAAGACTAGGAAAGCTCTAGATCTAAGAGTTAAGCACAAGGGTTTTTGAAGATAAGGAAGAGAGATACCCCCTCTCCTACTTGTTGAATCTTACCTCAAGACTGTTCTACCTGGCTTCTCACATGAGTTGGTAATCTTAGTTGCTTCTCCTAGGGATCTACATAGGTGGCTGTGAAGGGGAATCCCATGGCACCTATGGTCGATGTTGTATCACTCTCAATGGTACTACTGGAGGGCACCCTTGCGAAGCTTGGGGGCTTGCACCGACACAGGCTGTTGTTAGGAGGTCAGCATAACTTCCTCTGTTACCTTCGCTGGTAGGACTGGGCCGTCATTATCCTAGACTATCTTCGGAAGGCCTCTTACTTCAATTTCTTGTATTTTGGTGTCCGATCCTCATCACCCGGAGTGGGAATACTTGAAAGTTGTTTGACTGGCTGACATATTTTAGGGACTTTTTAGTGTGTGATTTGTGCTCTTAGTTGGCCTAACTTTCATTTTTTCTTGAGTCTTTAATTAGATCTTAATAAAAAATTCAAAGTGGCTGACCGATCACCTAGACAATCTCGAAGACTTTGTGGTCTTTCACCACCAAGTTTAGAGCCTTCTCCTAGAAGGCGTAGAGGTAATACTACCAATGGGTTTCATCCCATGGCAGCTGACACATCAGGGATTGATCCTCCTTTCAGGTGCATTATTGTCCAGCATAGGCCTGGTACTTCTATACAACTAGAGAGGAACACTCCAGTTCTTTCTCGAGTTCTCTTTCAAACGGAAGATAGCATAGAGGTAGTAGAACTCCTAGAGTCTTTAGCGGCTTCGAATTCTCCTCTATTGTCTAACTATCTAGATGTATTACAATACGTTGGGACTTCGACGCATAAACCGTCAAGTCCAGGTCATATTACACACTTACCATCGATGGCCACTACTGGAACCATGGCTTCTACCACAAGTGCTACAACTATGCAGACTCCAACATTAGTACAAGGGGGAGGAACTATTTCCATCCCCTCTGCATCTCTATTTGGGTCTTTTGTTAGCACATCTTTAGTTGGGTCTACCTCCATTCCTTCTACGAGTGGAAATTCTCAAGCCAACGTTTTTAGTTCTGGGTTCTTCCCGTTTGGCACGTCAGTTCCATTCAGTGTCTCCACATCCATGATGGGTGGGTCAGCTTCATTTCATGGTTTTCCTTTTGGAAGTGGTCATATACCACATTCCAACCCGACAATAAGATCTATGCCTTTTCCTTCTACAGGACAAGGCAGAAATCCCTTTCAAGGTTGAACTAACCCTGCGGTTAGTGGCATGGGAACTGGGAATCCATTTTTTGGCCAATAAGGGAATAGGTTGTACTCAATAGTTAGCTCATTTCAAAGTATTCCTCCCTTATCTTCTGCTTGGAATCCTTATCAGGGGTTATCCACTCCTTATAATCCTTTAGGAGGGATCTTCGCCGGTTATGGAGGTTTTTCGGCCGGAGTTGGTCAAACTCTGAGTTTTTCTAGATCACAAGGTCGACCTTTTAGTTCAACTAGTTCTGCTAGTTATGGCGGGTAGCCTGTGCCTTCCAAAATCCAGGCCAATCTTTTTAGAAATTTGGGAGCTCCACCCAGTCTGGGTGGAATCCCCAAGGTCCTCCTAGGCTTCCTTTTCTGGCAACATTGAACTTGCTAGATCTCACTAAATTAACAAACAATCCAATCAAATACAATCTAGCCTAGCCTCCAGTCCCAACCAAACTCCCTTCAAACATTCCTAAGTTCGTGAGGAAGGGCGGTGAAGACTCGGGCGACCATATAACCACATTCCATTTGTGGTGCTCATCAAACTCCCTTATTGATGACTCGATTAGGTTGAGACTTTTTCAACGCACCTTGACTGGCAATGTGGCCAAGTGGTATATAGAGTTTCCAGGGGGCAACTTTACATCTTTCTCCAATTTGGCTAATATTTTCCTAAATCATTTCCAGTTGCCCATTCGTTACAATACCGGAACTGAACTTCCCAATTTTCATCGGGACATGGTAAATCACATTTATGATCATATTCAAGAATGGAGATGGAGAAAGAGGCTAATTAAATATGAAATCCCCTGGAATATCGTATCGAATGGTTTTTGAAATCTTTACAACCTGAAATCTCTAAGGATGTCTCCCTGTACGGAGTCTACTCTGAGGAGCAAGCTATTTTTAGGGCCTAGAAGTTAGAATTGATTTACTCTCAATCTGGGATTCTACAAAAAATCTTTCCAGATGCTCCTGGGACTAAGGTTGATATAGCCAAATCGAAGCCAGGTCCCCATGCTAATGGTATCAGTGGATCTGTAGACACAAATGCGGTGAACCTATTGAGCCAATTGCAATGGTTGTCTTTAAAACTGCTACGAACACCCAGGGCACGTCATCTAACCCTTCGTCTTCTCAACCCTCGTCAGTTAATGTCGTCCAATCTTCCAAACCCAAAGGAAATAAAAATCCCAATGGGAAAAAGAAAGGACGAGGTAAGAAAAAGAGTCAAGATGGGAAGACTGACGCAAATAAACCCGATAATAATGCTGGTGTTGGTGGAAATGGGTCTAGAAAGAAAGTCAAGTTTCCATGCAAGCGATGCAGTGGAGATGCTTTAACTCATCTCTGCCCAAAGATTGAAAACACTCAGCGCTTGTTGTTATCGGGAAAACTAATGTCCATTCAGAGCTGCTAGTCCCACTAAGACGGGTAGCTATCTTAGAAACAAACAAGCTAAAGTCACTTGTGTTTTCCTTTATGAGAGATAGATGAGAAAGAAGCAGAGTGTACCAACCTCAGTCTTTCGCTTGGCTCCTTGCTTGTTTCCTTTCCCCTTTGACAAAAATTCACCACTCTTTCCTCACTTGTCCTGCTTCAAAGAAAACCTGTGGAGTCAAAGCAACATGATACCATCAAATCATAGAGATCTATAACCATAAACAATATAGGATCCGATATATATTGACCATACAAATGCATATATCAAGACAAGATTCAGAGATACACAAACATATGGAGGAAAAATCAAATAGCTTTATTGGTAGAAGTAGTAGAAGAGAGGATTACAACCCATTGGTCTGACCCAGTGCCATACTATCATCATGAAAGCCCTCTTCACCTCATGAAAAGCTTAGATCACCCAATAATGTTGCACAGAGAAACCAACAACACTTCCTTACAAAATACAAGATTCCAGCCTTTGGATCTCTAGGATGAGGAATCCATATATAGTTGTTTGTAGTTGGGCGAGTCAACTTCTAGGATTTTGATTAGTGTCCTGTCTCTAATAGTTCTCGGTTCCACTTGGAGATTCATGATCTCTTACTCATCCCTGGGAAAATTCAGAGAGGCAAGTGTCAAATGGGCAGTTCCTAGAAGATTCTCTGGGTTTCCACCTAGCCATCTGCCTCTTCCATTTGTCTACTCTCGATCATCGCACCCCACAGAAGGGATTTTCAGTATGCATCACACTTTTTTCATGTGGCAGGTGAGATGCATCGCACCCTTAGCACTGAGCAGTCTGTATGATCGAGTTTTGACTAGTTTTGAGTAGTTTTTCAGGGAGAACTTCCGGGAGATGATGTAATCAACTAACCTTGCTCCTTTAGGGTATGAAACAACACTTTTAGGGACTTAGAAGCCCTTGGTTTATGGACATATGTGATTGGGGTTGCAGTGCCTAAATATGTATATAGAAGTTGCCCCCTAAAGCATGAGGTAAATATTCATATGTCAGGTGAAATGCTTTACCATGAGGATCCGAGGTTTTTCGAACTAGAAGGTGACCTGTAATAAGATACAAAACAATACATTATCTTCATAATATTTTCATGATCTAGCTGAGGCAGGAATTCCCATGCTCAACTTTATAAATTCATTTTCATGTACAGAGGAAAAACAACTGTCTGTGTGGCAGACTGATGATTCTGGTAGAGCCATCATCCTTTGGCTTAGATGATTATCTGTGCATCAATAATGTACATTTTATGTTCTTATTTTCCTGAATATATCGCAGCCCGGATGGATGAAACTAGATCCGGGGTCTTCAAAACTCGTTCAATCTTCACCCGAAGTACAAGTCGTTCCATGTGAAAAGATGTTCTGGCATCGAACATGGAAAGACATTGCCTGATTACCAGCCAATGATGTAAGCTATTAACAGGTGCAAGAGTAATCACCGATAATGATAATGACCCTCACAGTACTGGAGTACAATTCATGCGGTGTGAATACATGAGTCGATGTCGAACACCACGTAAAATCTTTCGGTTGAAGGCCATTAATGTAAACATGTCGCCGAAAGCGAGAAACTTTCCACTGAGGCATGCAAGCTTCAAATTACTGAAAGAGTTGTTCCTAGGTCGACTTCTTGGATAATGAGTTGATGTCAACAAGAAGTGACCCGTCATAGGAGAGCATTAATCCCACATCTACGACATGAAATGGAGAAAATGATTTTGTGGAGGTGAAAACGATCTGATGATACAAGGTTTAGGGTGGTTGTCATGAAAGAATGAAGCGTGAAGGTATTGCAGCCGATGAGACACAAGCTGGGTTGGTAAATTATTTGAGTGACTTCTCTTGAACATATCGGCGACACTGAAATGGATTGGTAGCGTTAACCCCAAAAATGTATGGTACGGTGGACCAATGGTGATAAGAGCGGTGAACGGAATAACCCAACCCGACTCAATCATGGTGATGGAGTGAAAGTGTCATGTTCAAGAGCGATCTGCCACCAATAAAGTTTCTTCAAGTTTTCTTCCCAATTTTTCCCCAGTCATTTCTAACCAGTACCTCTTTATTTTTGTGAAGCTTGAGGAGGATAACATATGCTTGTTCTATAATTTTCCCTTTGGGAAAACCAATTGCTATGTTTTAATGAGCCTAGTGACAGTGAAACTCAGTATTGCATGCATGGAAAAGTTTGTTGTTATTGTTTTAAGGAGTTTAACGACAAAGATAACTCGATCCTTTTCAATTTTAGAGATTCTAAAAAGGGATGGAAAGGAAACTCAAGTATTCCTTTTTTGTAATATAATCCCTTAAGTCCAAAAAAGAATAAAACAATATGAAAGGGATGAATTTTCGATAGTTTTAACGAGCTGAAAAAGACAAACACTCAATATTTTTGTGTAATGATCCATTGGGTCCAAAAAGATTAAGATATAGAGGAGGGATAGCACTTCCAATCACTTTAACAAGCTGGAGAGGCCAATCACTCGACAATATTTTCATATTTTACGAGTCAGATGAAAAGAGATTAAAGGAGACTCGTTTTTTGAGGAATGAATGATGTTTTTAGATAGCAACTGGTTTCAGGTAAGGTTTGGAACTTTTCAATCCCGGCAGTGTAAAGAAGGTGGCTAATAGGATCACTCGTTGCAACTGTTCCTCAAAAGGGGTAAACAATCAAATGGAGGCGTATGATCGACTAACAAAGAGTGGAGGTGATGGTAAGAACACGACCAAGGTTCAAAAGCTAATTATAATGTGATCGCAATGGTTATTTACCAAAGGTGGGTTCATTTTTTAATGAGCTTAAACTCTAGTGGAACATATTCTCGTTGCTAGGTTTATTTTTTAATGAGCTTGAACTTCACGTAAAACTTCTCGTGATAATGGTCATTGATATTCGATTCACCGTTAACACTATTTTCTTTTGATGGCCGTACTACCTGTTCAATTGCTCCATCAAACCGATTAGAAATGATAATACATGCTTGAAAAATGAGTTTAAAAACTAATACCCTACTTGAATTACGTGAAAAGTAATTTAAAAGTAGGTTTTTACCCCTCATTTTACCATTTCATTTGAATTTGGGATTGTTGGAGCTCTGGAGGTGTTTTCCCCTTGATTTTCATCAGCTGATTATGGGAGATTCTACGAATGATTTTTGGTGCCATCTGGACCAGGTAGGAGCTAAACCTGAGCTCTTCAATTGCATTCTTTCCTTTTTGAATTTTGAGCATGTTTTCCTACTTTTCTGACCATCTGGGGTTTGAACAATTCGTTCTACCCCCATTGCACCTAGTATACATCAAAAGGTGTGATGCATACTAGGTTGGCCACTAGCCAGTCAGTATGCATCCCACCCAGTACACAATTAGGGTGTGACGGGTGCAAGGAGGAAAACTTTTGCACTGATTTTTCATGGAAATTTTGCCTGTTTTTTACAAAATCAGGATCCTAATTCTTCTCTTGTTTGTTTTTCAGAGATTCATCAGAGCAAAATGGTTGTTACATGGCGTGAACATGAGCATGAAGAAAAGGACATGGTTGTCTTACATAATCTGGGTACAGTAACTACATTTAGGAACTCTGGCTTGCTTAAGTTCTTCCGCATATCTAGCATGAGGCAACAAATCAACTTGTTGCGATATTTCCTCAATGCATGGGATCCTACCAACCAAGCATTCTAGATTAGAGGAAAATCCATCCCTTTGAATTTTGAGGGCATCTACTTCTTGACTGGTTTATCGGGGCGTGGTGCCCCTCTCTCACTATTAGGTTCTGCCCGTGGGGGTGAATCCATGAGGGATTATATTCGTCGATACTGTAGAGAAGGATCTCAGCCGAGCAGGGATGACAAGATTAGTATCCGAGATGTCAACGACTGGTCCTTGAGGACTATTTTATTCATATTTTCTAGATTGTCTGGTAGCACAACCCTTCACTTGGCCAACAAGTCCTATATGCATTATGCCTTGGAATGCCCCGAACCAAAGGTATTCAATTGCTGTGATGCAATATTTTCAGTGATAAAAGAACATCTTACCAAGGTGAAAAACGAAAGATCCAAGAACTTTGGCTATGGTTCTATTCTGACCACTTTCACCTTGGAGAAGATCCCACTAATGCAGCCACAATACATTTCACTTGGTTTGCCACCACCGACTGAGCCATGGATGCAGAAATGGGTTGACCTTATGGCCAGACATGCTAGTCAATTGTAGGTTTCCTTCTCTGATGCCTTCTTCGAGTGGTTCAACTGTTAGCAGATGGTTTATGCCGAGTGTCTGTATGCTAGGATGGATTTCTGGGGTGACCCAGATTTGGTGCTACCAGCTGGTGAGCAGTTAGGTGTCATAGGTAAAAATCTCTGACCATATCTCTATTTATTGCTTTTATAATGTTCTTGTGCTTTTTAAATATTTATCAAGACTAATCAAAACTCATGTGTTCGTTGCAGATATCAGACCAGTGCAACCAGTAGTGCGTCTGAGAGAAGCAGTTGCCGTTCCAGCAGGAGAGGCTGTAGGGAGGGTTGTCCTTCGCGATCTGGATGTAGGCAAGACTCTTGCAGTGTTGTAGGATCATATCGAGGGTCTCACCCTTATTATTCAAGATGTGAGGACTGATGAGTTGCCTCTGAGATTACAGTTCCATACCACTAGCATGGCGAGCCGATGGACTAGGCTCTTCCACATGATTGCACAGGCAGTGACTTGTTATCACCAACACCATTAGACTAGGGTGCCCTCTTGCATTTTGAGTTTTTGGGTCATATGAATGATTTTTGTCCTAGACATAGAACACTATGTACAAACTATACACAGCTATATATATTTTTGATTTTCGGAGCTTTATTTTGGTTAAGTTATATGATCCTGATGCAAATATTGATGAAATTCTTTTCTTTTATAAATGTTGCAAATGTCTATCTAACACATAATTTTCTAATGAATCAGTTAATGTGTTTAAGTTTCTGGAAATGTGTTGATATTGAATAGAATCAAACTTCCTTTCCAAAATGTTGACCCTTAGGAACATACGATAGATAGCGGGATTCCAAACAGAATAGATGTCGGTAAGCTGTAGAATGACGAGTTGTGAGTCTAGCCTGACGACAAGTCGGCATATGCCATGCACGATGGCATCAGAGAGGAGCTCTATCAATGCGCTATATTCAGTGATGTTGTTTATCGATTGAACAATACATACCCCTCTGAAACTCACTAACTCACTGCTTGGATCAAATATGGCAAAGATGGCCTAGGCTACAGAAGATAGGTTCCGTGTACTACGACTTGCCCCGTCAGCATATCCAACAAATGATTCCAATAGGTTCTAGATTTGAAACAAAATGCAAAAGTGGATTACCTAACCAAAACGATCACTCTTAAAGAAACAAAAATGTAACAAAAGCGTATGAAGAGGTTACTACGCTAAGTCAAGCATAGTAACGCTTAAGGTACGACCCATTTCGGGGTTGCGATAGTGGAATCCCATCGTAATCTACTAGCTTATAGGTTCCTTTTGCTAATACATGCTTAACAATATAGGGAACCATCCACAAAGGCTGGAACTTACCTGCTCCCAATTTATCAGATTCCTGGTCATAAAGTAAGACCAGGTCACCTTCTGAGAAGACACAGGGTTTGACATTCTTGTCAAAATGCACCTTGACTCGTTTCTTATGTGCTTCGTTAGCCAAGGTGGAATCACAACGGGTTTCATCCAGTTTGATTAATTCCAAGAAATGAGCCTCCTCCTCTGAAGTTCCGGGGAGAAGGTCGACTACGAGCTTGAGGGATGAAATTTCACACTGAACTGGTAAGACTACTTCCAGGCCACACACCAGCTGAGAGGGTGTAAGCCTGGTCGCATTTCTCACCGATGTCTGGTATGCCCACAAGGATGAGTATAGGATTAGGTGCCAACTCCGTTTATGGATTCCAATCATCCTTTGCAGCATGCACTTCAGGAATTTGTTGATCGCCTCAACTTTCCTGTTAGCTTGCAGATAATACGGAGTAGAGCTATTGTGGGATAGTCCTAATTTGGCAGCCAATTCAACCATCATGTGATTGCAGAAATGCGATCCATGATTTGTGACTATAGCTTGTGGAACACCGAATCTAGAGACTACATGATTGAAAAAGAAAAGGGCATCCATTTCACCGCTGTTGTTTAATGTAGGCATCGCCTCGGCCCATTTCAGAAAATAGTCAACTACAACTATGATATACCCATGCCCCCCGGCCGAGGTGGGGTTACATGTCATGAAATCTATGCCCCATTTGGTGAACGACCCAACAACAACTACTGGTTGCAGGGGTGTAGGTAGTATTCTGGTTTTGCGGTCAAAGATTTGACAAGCATGGCAACTTTTGACTGCATTTATGCAATCCTTGAACATTGTTGGCCAAAAGTATCCTGCCTGTAAAATCTTTTGTGCCATAGCATAACCAGATTGATGCCCCCCACATGCGCCTGAATGACAATCATTAAGGACTTTTTCAGCCTCCTCATGGGTGAGGCACCTTCACAGAACTGTATCGATACCATGACGGTAAAGTGTATCACTAACGCTCCAGTAGTCTTTTGCTTGGTATCAAGTATGTCGCTGTTCTGAGCGAGAGGTATTAGACCTAAATGTTTGGGTTTGGAGATACATGATTATATCTCCAGACCATGGATCGCTTGAAGATATTAGAAACAAAGATTCATCCAAGGTTGTTGCTTTAGATGTTGAATCGTTGGATGACGATGGGAAGTCACATAGTAACTCCACGAAAACCAGAGCTTTCTTTGATTTGGATTTTACGAATTCCAGATCAAACTCTTGCAAAATTGCTATCCATTTCAAATATTTTCCCCCAAGCAATTGTTGCAACAATATGTAAGTCATGGGGTTGCAATCTGACAAAATGGTAGCTTTTCGAAAGAGGACATAATGTCGAAATCCCTGAACTGCTTGAATAGCTGTGAGAGCCAGCTTTTCAACACAGGAGTACTTGCTTTTTGTATCATTTAATTTTTGGCTTAAATAATAGACAGGATGTTTGATTCCATTGTGTTCTTGAACTAAAACCATTGCGATGGTTGTATCTGCCACAACTAGATACAAGTTAAAGTCTTTTTGATAATCAGGAGTGTACATTAATGATGCTTATATTAGGGATTCCTTTAGAGCATCAAAGGAAGCTTGCGCAACCTGATCCCAGTTGAAAGCTACTTCTTTTTTCAACAGACGCATATAACCTTTAGCAAGTTCGGCGTAATTTGGAATGAACCTCCTCAGAAAGTTTGCTTTCCCTTGGAGTTTCTGAATCTGAAGCAAATTTGAAGGTGGAGGCAGATTGATGATTGCCTGAAACTTACACGGGTCGAGGCGAATCCCATCATTTGGAACTACAAAGCCAAGTAAATGACCAGAACTGACACAAAACACAAACTTGTGCGGATTGAGTCGTACCTTGTAGTGTCGGCAACGTAGAAATATTGCTCTCAAATGTGTTGGATGATCGGTCCGCTTTCGCGAATGAGTTGGAAGATCGTCGAGGTATGGTTGAACGATGTTCTTGATGTCATGGAAGGCATAATTCATTACCCTCTGAAAGGTTTCCACTGCATTCTTCAAACCAAAAAGTATCTTGCGGTACGCGAATGTGCCCCATGGACAAATAAATGCAGTCTTTGACTGGTCATGTGCATGGATATTTATTTGATTGTACCTGGAAAATCCATCCACAAACGAAAATATTTTTCATCCGGCATCAATTATTTGGTCGATGAAGGGTGTAGGGTAGTTGTCCTTTGGACAAGCTTGATTTACATCCTTGTAATCAACGCACACTCTAATCATTCCTTGCTTTTTCATCATAGGAACAATGTTCAATACCCAATCAGTTAGAGGAACCGGGTAAATGAAACTAGCATGGAGAAGTTTTTCAACTTCTGCCTTGATGGCAGCAGCTTTCTTTGGGTGCACCTACCGAAGCCGTTTTTGTACTGGTTTGACATTTGGATACATCTTAATTTCGTGTTCAACTATGCTTGAGTCAATGCCTGACATTTCTTCATATGACCATGCAAAGACATCTCTGAACTCGTGAAAGAGAGCATAATATACTTCCAGTTCAGAAGAAGAACAAGATTTGCTGACATGAATATTCTCTACAACATCTGGTTTGGTCGAGATATTTATGGCGATAGTTTCTTCAATATTGGACATGTTTTTCTCGGAATCCACTGTATTTACAGTATTTGATAGAAAATAAAAAATTGAAGGATGATTAAGGTCAATGGAACAATCTTCTTTGTAATCCAGAAGATGGGAACGATGGTGGTAATCTTCCCATGGCGCCCCCTCTATCGTCATTGACTAAACAATTCCTTTGTCTATAGAATGTACATGTGACCAAGGATCTAAAGAGGTACCATATTTGTTAGACCTATCTACCCAAATGCTTGATGAGTGTTGATTTGGGTTTTCCTCCCATGCCAAGAACATTGATTGCTGCAATATTTCTATTAGGCTTGGAGGCAATACCTGGTGATGATCCATGCTAACATCGTGCTCAGACATCTTCTGAATAGAATATACCATATTGCAGGTTCCCACCGTCGCCACTTCTGCCAGATTGTTTGGAGGTGGTACGGAAAAAGTACCCATCAATGTAGGTTCTTTTAGCAGGCCTACTCTAATATTTTGAAGCAACTGAAAGCTTCCGTGGATCATTGGGATGCTTCCTGTAACTTGTGAATTGTTCAGGAGAAAGGTTTGTTGGTTAATGATTGTAATTCCTCCTTGAAAAGGAAATACAATATTTCTGAAGTATGTTGACACAACAGTGGCCATAGCGTAAATCCATGGCCTTCCCAGTAGGATGTTGTAATCGAGGTTTCCATCGATAACTTCAACATCAATTTCTACTATTTTTCCCCCCAGTTCAACTTGCAAGTTACTTAAAATCCCGTACGGAGTGTATGTCCATCCATCAAATGCTTTTAACGTCATTGACGATCGTGACAAGGGTGGTGAGCCTAAAGTCTTCCAACAACTCATTGACATAATACATGTAGATGCCCCCTCATCAATAATTGTTCGATGAACAGTTTTGTTGAGGGCTTTCACTTGAATGAGGAAAGCGAGTTGAGATGGTAACTGAGTTTCATAACCTTTATGATTAAAGGCCACAAGATTGGAATCCATTGGGTCAATCCCACCTATTGCTGATAATAGAGCCTGCTTTTGGGAGGGGCAATTTTGCAATACTTCAAGTGTTGACATAGTGGACGGTGATTGGGCTAGGTCCTCTACTATATTATAATTTTGTGCTGCTCTGGCACGAGGATTAAATGTCAATTTGTGTACTACTCCCTTAGGTATCTTTATCCTTAGCTCATGAATGATGGGTGGCACAACTTTGGTTGAAGTTGTTGTCAAACTACTAGGTTGATCAGTAACCTTGTTGTTCGACAGCTGTGGATTCCTGTAATATTTATTCCTTGTTTATATCAAAGCATCATCTTTTTGTTTCGAAAGGGACAACATAAGCACTTGGGATGGGGAAGCGTTGTCGCTAGCAACCAGATCGGTTCCTAGGTTTGGAAATGGATCAGTCAATACCACTGAGGTTTTTGAGTTCTTGAAGAATTTATTAATCTCAGCTTTATGTGGAGAGTCTTTCGTCCAATGATCCTCATCACATATAAAGCATGGATGACCTGGTTTCTTTTGCCCAGAGGGGTTTTCAGAAGGATTTTCAGGAGACGAATTGCCCTGCTTCTTATTTTTCCATTTATTTTTCTTCTTTCCCCCTGGTTGCTTCATTTCTTTGCCTTTGTCGGTTGACACAGCATTAACCTCTGAGGCAAGAAGTTCTTCATTTGCATTTTGACCAGAAACCATACGAGCTTTCTTCAATGCGGCCTTTGTGGTTTTCGTGCTGGTTGTACCTATAACACCATCACTGACATGAGAGTCTTTACTTGATTTAGGAGGAGGAGGAACGAAAAACTCTAGTCTAGGAGCATCAAGGATTTTGTTGTAGAGCGTGCGAGGCTAAGTATAGATCAAGTCTATATATTGCACACGAGCAATGACTTGCTCTTCAGTGACAACTCCTCCCTTAGCCAAATCTTTTGTAATAGAAGGTAACAATGACTTAATAAACCATTCAGCTAGCAGCTGATTAGGAACATATGTTTTTACCATTCCACGACGATGTCTCCACTCATGAATATGATCAGATATGTGAGTGGCTTTCGTCTACTTGAAATTCGTAAGAAGCTCCATTCCTATTTCATACCTTATTAGCAACTGAAAATGGGTTAAAAAGGTGGTGGCAAGGGCGTCGAAGTTATCAAATGAAGCTCTAGGCAATTCAATGTACCATTTTGTTTCCAGACCAATTAACGTTCACTAAAAAAGGCAAAGCCTAATCAAATCATCATTGAGAGTGTTGGACGAACACCACAAATGAAAGGTCATCATAGGATTCGACGGATCTTCACCTGGATTTCCATTGAATTTAGGAATATCTAACGGAAGTTTATGAGGGATCACCAGCCACCAAGGGGCATAAGCAATTGGATCATTTGTTAGCCGATTTAGATATGGTAACTCTAAAGTCGCCACGAAGGGCAATTGTTGATTTAGGTTCAGCAAAACATACCCAAGATAAGATGGGATCGCCTGAACAGTGGGTCTTTGCGTACCAGCATAATGAATTTGATGCTGATAACTTTGATAAGGTTGATGGGAATAACCATTATGATATGATTGATGTTGATCGTTTTGAATATATGGCTACCCATTACTTGCAAAGCTTTATTGCTCAGGTCCTCCATAAGCTTGTTGGAATTGCGGTTGTTGATATTGCACCAGCCATGGTTGTGAAACCATTTGTTGTTGTCCAATACTAGATGTTTGACCAAGATGAGGGATAATAGTACGTGTTTGAGCTTGAGTCGCCCCAGTTAAAGAGCCACTAATCAGTGGTTGTGGTTATGTCATGGAGATAAGAGGATGTTTTATTACGACCTGAGAAACTTGAGGTTGACATACAACAGGAAATGCTTGTACTTGCGACACCGTCACAATAGCTGGTGTAGTGGGGATATCTAACACAGGTAAACTTGGTTGCATTGAATATACAATTCTTGGTTGTTGAGGTAGTATTGGCACCTAAACACTGGATATGATTCCAGCTTGACCCGCATTATGTTGTGAACTCTCATATGGTTGTTCTCTCAGAGGGAACAATGAAAGGGCATATTGCCCTCCATATGGCGACAATCCAGTGTTCAAAGGAAAGATTGGCCTTTGGAGACTGGACTGCCTAAATTGATACTGTTGCGAAGGATCAATTTGCTGAGACTCAACATAAGAAATTCCAGATACTGTTCCAGATGAACAAGTAGGAACATACCATACTGTCGAAACAATCCCTGGCTGGACTTCATCTAGCAGTTGAGAGCTAGTTGGGATAGATGGTATACCAGCGAACATTGTCGGAGTGGTGGTAGGAGGTTCTGCTGCTATTGTGTCAGGTGACACAGTCCTAGATTTCAATGGTTGTTCTGACATATCGAGTCTATCCAAAATATTTCCTAGCGATTCTACAGGAACTTGCAATGAAGGATGACTAACTTCTGTCGTAGAAGGATATAGGTGGATCCCAGTTCCAAAATGTAATGGGGTACTGGATGGAAGATCCTCTGTAATTTCTTCTATAGCAATCAATCCAGGTGGAAGAGGTAGATCGTCAGGTCCATAAAATATTTCGGGTGCCGAAGAAGGTATAGAGTTTGTAGCGACAAATGTTGGAGGTGTGACACTTTCCAAATCAGCCATAGATGGAGTCGGCTCATGAATAGAAGTGTTTACCGTTACACTAGGATCAGTTTTAATGTCCTCTTGTGAATGCAAAACTTCTTCTATAGAGGCATGGATACCAAAAATAGTTGGAGTAACTGGAGTCTCTGAGGACCTTGAAACACAAGTTTCAAACAAACCAAGAGACTTTGACCCAGTTAAATGAGTTCATTTGACATGGAATGGTTTCGTTTCCGGAGTCAAAGATGGTTGACTCATTAGTCTCCGTGAATGACGGGGTTTTGATTGAATTTCTTCCACGATTGCGGATTACTTGATCAACTAAAAATAAAAAGGGGAAAATGTGATTCCAAATTAAATGAATTTTAGACGCTTTGACACAACTTGCTTTTTCAATTTTTAAGAGTCGAGAAAAAGCTGAAGATGACTCTAGTTTCCTTTGATTTTTAATGAGCTTGAAGTGACAAGTGCTCAGATGGACCTTTTGTTTTAAGGAGTATGAATAGGAACGAAAGAGACTACTCTGGAGATTTAGATAGAGGGACTACCAAACCAATCGCAAAACTGCAGAATACTTTTTACGAAATGGCAGTCAATCTTCCCGAATGTTGTGTTCAATGCATTGCGATCGATAAGGTGGTAGACACAACTTCCTAAGGATAAAGAATATAGCTTATTGTGGTCTCCCAACATATACTCGACGGTAAGTGGGAGCACAAGTATGTACTCGTACTTTTCGTCTCAAAGAGGAGGAATCACCCAATGTATGATGAAAGCGATAGTTACCAGGCTTTACGATGTCGGGATACGTCTCTAGCCTAGACTTCTAAATGTTGTGCGTTAGGTTCTAAAGCGTTTTTATGTTCATTGAATTTATTTTATAGTTGATCTTTCTTAAGAAGTTTTCCTTTAAGGTTCACCGTGTGATGTAGATATACAATTCCTAAATATGCAATCTAAGATGATAAACAGTTGTTTAATCTTCTTTTCGCAATGAAAATCCTAGCTACTAAGGAAAGAGAAATATAAATCTTTCAACATAGAGTAGAGATCACACACTAAATGCACTATCCTAAATCAAAATTAGGAAGCAGTATAAATGCAAATTCACATGCATGTATTTGTTTTCCGCTTTCTTAATGTGTGAATGACAAAAAGAATGCTAAGTACAAATATGAACTATCTTTTCTCTCAAAGCGACAATACTAACAATTTTCTCTTCAAAAGACGAAAGGAAGATGAAGACAACACTTTGTGATTTCGAATTCAAAAAACGAAAGGAAGACTAAGATGATACTTTGTGATTTCGAATTCAAAAATGAAATGAAGACTACTTTGCGACTTCGAATTCAAAAAACGAAAGGAAGGCTAAGACGACACTTTGCGATTTTGAATTTAAAAAATGAAAGGAAGGCTAAGAGTGACACTTTCAACTTCAATTTGAAAACTGCTTTCGACACTTGAAATACTATTAATTCAAATCAAATACAAGAGTAACAGTGTAATCTACTATAAAAAAGAATAGGATTCTTTTCTTTGACTGAAAACAACACTTGCGACACTTCCAAATCAAAAGATGATTGTTGTAGATCTAACCCAAGAAATATATGATAACAGAAATAACCCAATAAATAACAAGATTGAAATAGATAGAAATGCTTCTTTATTGATCAAACCCTTAAGGTAGGGCAACACCATACATTCACTCTTTAAGGAAGGAGAATACTCCACAAGCCATATGCTTGTTCATACAAGAATACTTCTCTTCATAATCTCTCCATGTGGAGTCTCTAGCCTCTATATAGGCCTCATACATACAATACCATGCATCATTACCATGGTTTCCTCATACCATCAACTAATACCATGGGCCCCTTACATTATTATTAACTACTTGTGGTCCCTTACATGACATGGGTTAACCACCTTATTTATTACTATGGCCCATCCCATTATTACATTATTACCTTGGGTACCTCCCTTGGTACCCCATATTATCCCCCCTAGGTATATAACATTCCACCCCCTAAGCATGTTTCGTCCCCGAAACATGGGAAGAACACAAATAATAAGATCTACTCAAAAGAGTAGTCCACTGATACCATGCACGTGCATCTAGCCATCCAAGAGAAAGGTGAACCCTCGATCTCGTTGGTGCCTCGCTCGCTTAAGATGGAAGTTGACCGTCGCTGTTCTTCTGTGTCGATGTGTAGTAGGTGGGTCGTCTCTCCTTTGTATCCATCTTGTGGGGGTTGTTGTCCTTGTGACTAACTGGTTGCCATCTTGATGGTTGTCTTGCGGGGTGATGTGGGTGATGATATGTTGAAGTTTTAACCCACGGTGTCTTTTTCTTTAATTCACCCTGCTGAGGTGCTTGTTGTGGTGTCTTCTTTTCCAATATGACTTCAACCACTGAGTCCTTCTCTGATGTATCAGCACCTGTAACCTTTTCTGCTTCATCCTCTGTTTGTGTCTGATTTTCGACCATCAACTGCTCCTCATCTGATATGTCCGACCCTGGAACATCTTCTGCTTCATTCTCCTTGGACTCTATCTGTTTATTAATGGAAATGTCCTGTAATGTAATTTTCTTCTTTTTATACCAGAGCTTCAGGAATTTCTTCTGTACATTAATATTGATTGTACCCACAGATTCCATCCAAGGATATCCCAAAACGACATCCATATTATCCATCTTTGAAGCATAAAAATCACCATGCAACACATATATCCAGAAAATCTTCAAATCCTTAGTACATTGAACATCTCATATCAACTCTAGTGTATAGATTGAATTATGTTTTGCTGGGAACTGCAATATTTTTATAATCTCCAAATAACACTGATAAAATTATGTTTACAACATAGGATTTAGACACAAACGATCTTCTCCTTCTGAATCCAACATAACCTCCATAAGGATATACCAGTGGAAAAGATCCCACATGTTTCTCCTTATCTTGTTTTCTGGCTGCAGACCCATCTTGTCTAAAATAATTTTTCTAAATTCTTCATGGGCAGGTTTGAGACACTTCTTTATGGTTAAGTTAAATCCCCACCATGTGGCTGCCTCATCTTTAAAACTAGCTGTTGCCACCCATTTCCAATTATATCTAAATAACCTCTTGTATCCATTTATGTGTTCTGCAATAGTACGACCATTATCATTCCCTGTAAAAAATGCCTTGCTAGAAGCCATGAAGAGGGTTTTGAAAAAGAAAAATGGTGAAAATTTGAAATTGTCACAGTTTCTTCAATATTGCTCAGAATCTCTATTGTAACCTGTTTTCCGAAATGGAGCAATCATTCTGCATCTGCCCATGTGATAGAAATCCTGATTCAGACAATAGAATTTCAAATCTGCGCTGCTACTCTCCCGCCGTCACCCAAAATTTCTGAAAAAAGAGCTGATTTTAAATCAACGATATCTCCCTCATCCGGACTTCGATTCGCCTGATTTTTTTTTTGAAATTGGGTCTTTTTTTACAAAGATTCCAGATCTACAATTAGATCTTGTAGATCTTGCACCAAGATGTCTAGATCTACGCCGAAAACGCACTGCCTGGAAAAATTAGCTGCAACCCCACTGATTTTTAGATCAGCGATATCTCTTTCATCCGGACTCCAATTCGACCGATTTCTTTTTAAAATCGGCTATTTTTTCACAAGGAATACATATCTCCAATCATATTTTTCAGATCTTGAACCAAAATGTACAGATCTGATCTGCAAACTTGCCGCCCTTGAAATCCTGCAAAAAGTAAAAAAAAAAATCCACTTTTGTGCCCAAGAAAGTGATCTGATACCACTTGTTGTAGATCTAACCCAAAATGATATAGATCTGATAAGAAAATATAAGATAATGCAATTAAACCTAGAAATAGATAGAAATGCTTCTTTATTATCAAACCCTTATGGTAGGGCAACACCATACATTCAC